>JBBPTG010000144.1:0-63559 GCA_038093975.1 Chalciporus piperatus
CGCACTCGCACTCGCACTGCAAGCCTCGTACCGCTCGACCGTTGCAACAAGTGCCTCGCACCGCGCCGCCTTCGTCTTCAAGCGAGACTTGAGGGGTATCTGTGGATCAACCCCGAGACGTCGATGCAGTTCGAGATGCGCGACCTGTCCCTGAGCCTCCTCGAGTTCATTCCTGGTGGATTCGAGGTGGATTTGCGTCGCTTGCAGAGCCTGGTTCGAAAGTGCAAGGTTTTCCTGTGCTTCCTGCAAGTGCTGTTGGAGGATCTTGGCTCGATGTGAAGGATTTCGTGGGAGGTGCTCGGGTTTCCTTCCAAGTGGTATGTTCTCCTTCTCGTTGAGACGATGCATATGCTGATACTGAGCTGCAGAGCGACGTTTTTTGGATGGCCGGTACAGGAGAGCACGACCCATCAAGATGCCCTTCACCACTCGAAGTTGTAGAAAAGTTGACCGAGCCAAGAAAGAGCGGCCAAAGTTAAGTCCGAGGACGATTCCTGGGCAGACGCGTTGAGGAGGAGCCTCAGGAGATGAGCATAATAGGTCCGAGCTTCAACTCCGATGTACGTGCCTCGGGCTTAGGGGCATTTTCAAGGTGAGATGCGAGATTGTACCACATAGACCTCGGTAAGTCTTGACATTGCAGAAAAGATTATCCCTGTATAGTTCCTCTCGAAGCTCTTTGGTGTCATTTTTCAATACTCATCCCGGTTATTGAGATATCACAACATTTCTGGGTCGGATACCCCATCTGGCCTGACATCTAGCCTCATATTTAATCACTACATACGTATCTCTTGAAATGGTAACAAAAAAAATAGTTATAAACTACTGCACGACATACTACCTACATCTATTGCTGATTTAGTGCTGTATTGGGTACCATCTCGAGTGATCTTTCTGCTGTGTCGTCCACTCAGGTGGAATCACGGTTCGCCGGGTGTGGCTGTGCGCACGCCCGCTTCGCGGGCGCTTGCGCCCCACCACTCGAATTGCCCATTCCCATCTAACATGAGCAGGTATGTTCTTCCTTTCACTGGTCGCTGAGCTTTCTCTCACATTTAGTAGTCCTCAGTCTGCCTCAGTCGGCGAATAGATCTGCTGCTTCCGTGTGACGCCAGAAGGAATGGAACCGCACTCGGCGTCGTTCACTCGTGTTCAATTGTCATGTAAACCCGGTTAACTTTGCTCCGGCTAGATGGAGTCTATGTACAATATCGAAATACCGTGCAATCTCCCGGAAGTTGCAGTGCCGCACGTTTGGGCTTTGGCAATACCAACTTTTCGGTTGGGTTGAACCGTGCGAGCTTTGTAGCTTTCTGTCCTTTCCGATTAATAAGTTTAGTTGATACCGTTTATTTCGAGTCGTGATGATGACCACCATACATCCGCTTCGTGGTCCAGGCAGTGGTGTGTGCATGATTACTGCCCGGCCTCCGAATAGTCGATCATCACCTTGAAAATGTTGATGCATTGATGGCTTACTTTGGAGTTGCTTTGACAACCAACTCGGCTGAGATTCACCAGTGTCAACACTCACCTTGCAAACTTTTCTAGGACAATCAGGCCCAGGTTAGCGCGTCCACAGCGCGTCGCACTCAAGCTCTTTCAAAAAACTTGAGACCGTATCAAACACGCTTCTCTGAGGCGTTCCTCCAACGACTCCGATCAACCTGCGAGAATCCTTACACTCTCGTCGTTGTCTGACGCCTTCTGTGGCAATCATGATGCGCAAAATCAAACGCCTCGCTTATACCCTCAATGTCGCACCTATCCGCAGTAGTCGCACAACTCAACCTTCTCCCACCAAAGCAAATGACGGAAGCCGACACCCAAGTCAATCTCAAACTCACACTACTGTCGATTCTGTGATCCAAAGTGAACGCGCCGATGAACGCTTCCAGTCAGAAGATCTCGCCGATCACATGTTTGGTCACCTGGTCTCCACCGAGCTCGCGAAGGATATCTTGACCCAGTTCATTGTGGACCGTGTGGTTATGGTCTATGAAGGAATGCCTCCTAGACGCAATTCCGACTCTCGACCACTCGATGCAAACTCTGTGGGCACTCACCACGCACTTGAGCAGGCCTTCCAAGACGCTACAGAGCATGGCTGCAGTCGTTCCAGTACCCATGGCGACCTTCTTCAGGCTGATACCCATTCCCCCCCAACTCACCTGAAGTCGAAGGCAATGTACTCGTGGAAGTGGGCCGATTTCCCCAGCGAACCATTTGGCCAAGATCAACTTGTCACGTTTCTTAATACCATCACCGAGAAAGCTTTCCATTTCGCGAAACCGCGGCTCGTGGCTCCTAATAACGAGTTACGAAATCGTTTTGCCGCCCCAAGGGACAAGCACCATGCTATCCCCCTCGATTACGCGGCCGATTCAGAGGATATGCGGCCAGATTTCTTCGTCTTGCCCGTTGAGGCGTTCTCCGACGGCTTCAAGACCGTCGACGAGAAATATGTCAATTTCACTGCACTGCGTGCAGTGGGAGAGTCGAAGAGCAAGGATTTGGCACGCGGCATAGAACAAGTCCAGCGGTACGCGCGGGGACTCAGGCGCGCCCAGCCATGGGTTCATTTTGTTGTGTCCATGACAATCGCCAAGGATAGGGCATGCTTCTTACGAGGTGACAGCAGTGGTACAGAGCGTCTCCAGCTGGCTCTTACGGATGGGCGGGGTTGTCTCGAGTTCATTCGAATTCTGCTCGGCCTTGCGTTAGCGGACCGTGTGGATCTGGGGCAAAACCCTGATGTTCAACTGAAATCAGAAGTACGATCTTGTCGTGTCCCAGCGCTCCCTCGACCAAGAACCCTCTTCTGCACAAGTCAGGCCTCGGATGAGTGTTCCACTCCTGATGTTAGTTCTTCAATGCACAGTGATTCTCCGACCCGCACTACTTCCAAGTCAAACAAAAGGACTCGTGCGGAGCACGGCAACGACTCGGAAAGTGAGCAACTACCCAACCCCACGAAGAAACGAAAGGTCGATTATGTCAATAACACGATGTTCATCCCTCTCTTCATCTATGGGTACCGCAGTTCTGGAACACTGTTCACGTCCAGTTCCATGCGTGGACGGTGTACAACTGTCTTTTGCGTGGTGGACCCTGAGGACGAGATGAAGCTCCTGGCGTTAAAGATGTCCTGGCAAGATGTCGAGCGTGTGAAGGAACAAGATGAAGTTGTGGAAACGGTCAAGAAGCACAAAGGACATGCTAACGCCGTCATACCACTGAAGTACGCTCTCTTTGCATGACTGTGCACAACTCGCTGACCCTCGGGCCTCCACCAGGACACTCAGAGGTACAAAGCAAGGTGGCGCGTGTACCACTCTGGGAACAATCAGAGCCTTCTTGGATGACCAGTTGACTGGTTTCCCCGTCGAAAACCGGACTCTCGTTGTCAACGTCTCCGATTTGAAGCGTCCCGTCAAGTTCTTCTGGAGCATGCATGATTTCGTTCGAGGACTTCGTGGCGCACTCCTAGGTATGTGGATCATGCGTCATCTCGTTTGTGCCAATGCTGATGCGCGACATCATGCAAGGTCACCAATATCTTACGAGTATTGGGATCTTGCACCGTGATGTCAGCGAGAACAACATTGTCCTCGCGCTCTTTCCAGGGGATGTGCACGGTTACATAATCGACCTAGACATGGCGATTCTCCAAGAGGCGGAGAAACCTACCGAGCGGACTTTAACAGTCAAACAGAAAGGCCGTTGGACAGCGAGACACAAGGAGCAACCTGGAGGTGATGCCGCGAAGCAGGCTCATTCCCAGCCTATCAAGGCAGTTCGGACGGTGAGTTATTTGTGAATAGTGTCGATCCCTTGCTCATCATAGATGAACTCGTAAGGGCACTACCCCTTACATGTCATTCAACGTCCTGTACGGTCGGAGACACACTCATTTTGATGACGTGGAGTCATTCCTCTATGTACTCCTCCTATTCTTTTTCTCCTACGCAGGCCCGCTTGCTACAGAAGAACTTCGTCGAGCACATGCTGAAGGCTTTGTACAGTCTGCAGGCTCGGGGTGCCATTCTCATATCAGAAGCTGGCCTCGAGCGTACGCCAACTGGGCGGAAGGCGATTTACTCCAGATCGCACACGTGAAATCTGGCTTTATCAGGGGGCGGACCGCTGCTTCCGATCTTATCAACAGCATCGAGATGCAAGAGTGTTTGCAGAATAACTGGGACGCCGATCTTCACGATGCGATTGTGAATCTGGTGGCTGAGGTGTGGGCGTTATTTTCAGACAGTACTAGGAGCCGTTTTCGTGATGGCACGGAGGTCTCGCACGACGAATTCATTGCGGTACTCGATGCCTGGCTGGAGGAATATGCCTCACTCGAGGATCGGCTCTCCAACTGCCCTTTTCCGCAACGTACGCGATAGACAATTTTTTTCTAATTTGCCTCCTGTTTATGGTTGTTCTCAGCCTCCGTCCTATCATAGACTATAATGAGAGCAACCAAGAGGCCTAGCTTCTCCGTCGCCGTCTGGACCAGAATATTGTCTCCGCACAATTCCCAACCTCCTCAATGTTCTTCGCTGTGATGCGTAGAAATAATCAGAATTGGTACCATGTAGACTACATAGTAAACATCACCTCGAAGTTTCAATGGATCCATTTCGCCGATGTGTAAATAGTCTCCCGCAGTCTCTCCCGCGGCCAGGAAGCTGGAGGAAGACGATTGTCCACACAAAAAGTCGAGGCGAGGAAGGGTGTGCATAGGCCACAAAAATATTGGACACTGTGGGAGTCGAACCCACGACCTCACGCAGTCTCCAGTGCGAAGCGTGCGCGCTACCAACTGTGCCAAGTGCCCTTGAAGATAGCGGCGAAGTTTAGACTACTTGAATTGAGCAGTGGAATTGGACGACACTCCTAACCAACACTCTGTCTTCTCGACATTCTCCTCCTCGTTCTCTTTCACCATCATGGACGTCGACCTGACCGATTCAGAAATTGCCAACCAAGTCCTAGCTCAACAGTCCAGACGACGTCTCGCACGACCTGTAGATGATGCCCATCCCTTTGATATTGACGCGTACATCTCCAACTACACCGGTGAGCATCGCCCCACGAACCAGTCCTAACCAGACCGATTATGCATCTGTCACAGGTCGTACCGCCGTGGACAGACTGATAAACATCACCGCGTCCTGTCCTTCCATCGCTCCACAGGCTTTGAAACTCGCGTTTACCCACATCTACAGTCTTCGGGATCCTTCGCTCGTCCAGCTTGCGTTAGCGGCGTATGACACTGCTGCATCTTTGCCAGAGGGTCAAGGGTTGCCCCCAGTGGGCGATGTCGTGGTCGTGGATACCAATTGGATCGATGAAATCATGAAAAAGAACGTGGGGGAGCGAACGAAACTAGAGGTCGAGCTCAAGACGTATACGAATAACATGATCAAGGAGAGCATACGGGTGAGTTTCGATCTTACAGACGACGACGCACTCACGAAGCCGTGCATAGATGGCTCATAGAGATCTTGGAGAGTATTATCGCGCCACAGGAGATTATGCTTCGGCTTTGAAGCATTACACCAAATCTCGTGAATTCTGTTCAACCAGCCAGCACGTCTTAGATATGTGCCTGTCTGTTCTAGAGGTATGGGACATTCCTGCTGGTTCACTCGAGCGACAATTGACCATACTGTAGCTCGTGATCGAGCAACGCAACTATGCGCATATATCGTCCTATATCTACAAAGCAGATGGGGCGCTCGAAAGCGCCGCGGCAGCGAACGCTGGGGCTGCAGGAGGTAACGGTGCTGCTCCTTCTCAACCTGCGCCCAAGAAGCCGAGCCCAGAGCGCGAGCACGTGCAATCAAAGCTCGATTTCGCCATGGCACTATCGTACCTCGGACAGGGAAACTATGAGAAAGCTGCGTCATCGTTCCTGAGACTCGGCCCTGCAGACCAACTGGGCGATTGGATTGGGAAGGTGAGGATTGGCGTTTCGTGTTGACTCTACTCACTAATCTGACGCGTGCCCTATAGCTCATCGCTGCGGGTGATATCGCGATCTACGGCACGCTATGTGCTCTCGCTAGCCTCTCTCGATCTGCCATCACAGCTCAGCTTCTGGGAAATCCAGTGTTCTCTGCTTACATAGAGCAGGAACCATACGTCCGTGATCTCATACAAGCGTACATGTCGAGTGATTTCAAAACAACACTTGATATCCTCTCTAGATTTTCGGTGAGATCCGTTGCAATCTTTTCTGCATCGCATCGCCCTGACATGTCATCAATTGGCAGACACGACATTTCATAGACATTCACCTTGCAGTCCACGTGAATGATCTCACTCAACAACTAACGCACACAGCTGTCGTTCTCTACCTCCAACCATTTGAGACTATCCGGCTCGACCGTATGGCTACGGCGTTTGGTTGGACTATCGATGAAGTTGAAAAGGAAGTCGTCGCGCTCATTCAACGCGGACAAATCCAGGGGCGCGTGGACAGTCAGAACAAGGTAACCCCGAATGACTAACACTGTAAGGAGCACGATCGGCTCAACCATTTCCTCATTACCCCATCTTAGATCCTCAAGGCGAAGAAGACGGATCATAGGGCAGAGTTGTTCGCACACGCCATGAAGACGGCAACCGATATCCAATGCACGAATCGCAAGCTTTTGCTGCGGATGAGATTGTAAGTCGGAATGTTTTTTCCCGCTCGCTCAATGTAAACTCATGGTTCCACCCCAAGACAACAAGCAGACTTGGTTGTCAAGAGTCCTAAGCCACAATCCCGAGGGGGTACACAGGCTTACGAATCTGCTATGGTCACGGGCGAATGAGCGGATCGGGACGTCCCACTTTATCGTGCACATAACAGAGCTGATAATGAGGCCGACAATCATCATGCGATTCGATAGCACAACCCATGTCCCCAAAGTGTGAACACTGCGATACAACAAGCAAACAGATGTATAAATTACGGTCAAGTTGAACTACGATTCTCCGAAATACTCATTTACCAATGCCTCCTTCTGTAGCTGGAGCAGTACAGATTCCATCTCCTCCCTTGTAGGTAATTTGGGCGTTAGGAGGTCTTCTGGCAAAAGGAACGAAATATATGATGCTGCCATTTGGGCGTGGGCTTGCATCGGGGTCTGTTGTGGTGTTGGTGCAACAGCTTGTTGCACCGCGTCCGTCTTTGGTCGTTTGGCGTTTTCAGGCGGAGGGTCATCTTCAGGATCCGCCATGGTAACGTCCGATGAGGCTTTCCGCTTCGCGTTCTTTGAACTGGATGGATTGGTGGAGGATAAATCAGGTGGAGAGGATGAAGACTGCCGTGGTCCCCGAGGGATGGGAGGTATAGGGTCATCTTCAGGAAGTTCGAGTACCTCTCGGATACGCTCATGTGCTTCCCGCCACTCCGCCTCCTCTGCCTTCCGTTCGTACTCCAGCAAGTCATCGCCAGCCTGAACTTCGTCAAGATCTCCAAAGTACGCTGGTCCTTGATTCATAAACTTTTTGTAATATGCCAACGCCTGGTTTTCTTCTTCCTCTTCATGCTTCCTACTTTCGAAGAGTTCGCGGACACCGGGGAGGTCTTTTGCGCGACCAAAGTACCTAGCGGACAGACGAGGGTCAGAATGGTGGGAATGGGATGAGGATATGATATGATACCCACTTGTATCCTTTGGTTCCTGGAACTTCCTTCCCGTCATCATCCAACATTGCGACATTCCGCCTATAATTCGCGCCTCCGAGACCAATAATCTGATTCTCCCAATGTCTCTTCTCTCTCAACAGCTTATTAATCTCATCGTTCAAATCCCGAACTTCGTAGTCAGTCAAACCAGCTAGAACACCGCGGTGAGCGAAACGCGAAAACAGAGCACACTAGCAGACGGGCATGGAACGAAGAAGGGACGCACTGTCTTGGATCTTTGACACTTTCCGACTTATTTCTCGTAGAATTTCACCTCTCCACCGTTCACATTCGCGTAGGCTTTTGCATGCGCTGGCCATCTTTGGTCTCTTGTCTCCGCGGGCACCGAGACCGAGCTCAGCGGCTTGCGCTTCGCGAAAGCGATAAAGCATAGACTGCGCCTTCTCTTCATTACGAGCCTAGAGTGTGTGATTAGCATGTTGCATACGGTTAGGGAATAGGGAATAGACTTACCATTTTGTCGCCGTAGTAGAGGTATGTGGATAATGTTGAGTTGGTAGTGACTAGGCAGGAGTGTTTGTTTGTCAAAGGCTTTAGAAACAAACAAAGCCACGTGGCTACTACTACCACTCCTCTATCTGATTGTTACACCCAAGTTACACCACGGTAGAACGCTTCTGTGCGAGTTCGTAAAATGTCGCGTCAGTGCTCGGAAGAAGACGTCAAAGAAGAACAAATTCACTTTTCAAATGTAGTTGCAACTTTCCAGCAATATGCACAGTACACGGTACTCGCCATATTCATGCGTTCGATCGCACTTACTGATGGTCTTGACGTTTGATAGCTTGCAGCGAATAATCGACGAAGGAAAGATCTATACACACTTCCACAAGCTGACAGGGCATTACTAGACTCCCTGGGTTACAAACGAAAACTTCAAGAGGTCGACACAGCCATCCTAACCAATGCCGATTTCCTCAACCAGATCGTCGCTAATCCCGAGATATTCGGGCATGATCTCGCTGTAGAGGAGCACGAAGATGACGTGTACTTTGGCGAGCCTCCAACAGAACGATCACATGCCAGTGCGCATTATCATGACCACCCTCACGGAGGTACGATGCTTCGCTTTGAACATCGCGTTTGAACACTCTACAGTGGCGCTCTTTAGGTCACGGGTCGCACTCCCACTCACATAGCCATGGTCACTCACATGCGCATGATCTCCATCCGAGAACGACGGATCCAAGGCAACCAAACGGGTCGGGAAAGTACAAACCTACCGATTTTGATATGGATAAGTTGAGGAGCACGCTGAAACAGTTCGTTCGTGATTGGAGTGAAGATGTTCGTGTCTCAGAGATCTACATCCGTTGCGGGTCGTTGATGGATTACAGGGGAAAGCCGAACGCGACTCGTGTTACGAACCCATGAAAAGGGCTCTCGAAGAGCACTTCGAAGGTCGAGATAGGTAAACAATCTCGCGTTTCCCGGTGTTGGTCCGGATTCTAACACAGATGCGCAGACGATCAATCAGAGTTCTTGTTCCGGGGGCTGGCCTGGGCAGACTTGCATACGACGTAGCGAAACTTGGTTGCTCTCTTTTCACTCTGTTGGCAAATATGCAGGACTGATCATTGGTCCTAGGCTTTGCTTGTCAAGGAAACGAATTCTCCCATTACATGCTTCTTTCTTCATATCTAATCTTGAACAAGTAGGCAACTATGAGGTTGTAGGGTCTGCAACGCAACTGACGACTTCCTGTGCCAAGAACCGAGTCGATCGGGCAACACACTATATACCCGTATATCCACACATTTTCGAACGTTCCCTCTAAAGCAGCGATACTTCGACCAGTGAAGATCCCTGACGTCCTGCCGTCTGATTTGCCCCCAGGATCCGACTTCTCCCTAGTTGCAGGTGGGTAGTGCGTTTCTTTGCTTTTTCCGCTCTCCAGCTTCCCCGCAGGCGATTTCGAGGAAATATATGGCGCAGAGGACACTGATGAGAGCGAGAAGTGGGACGCAGTACTCACCTGTTTCTTCATTGATACAGTGAGTGTTGCCGACTTGCGATCATATGTCCCAAGTCGGAAATACTCACATGCATCGCAGGCCAAGAATGTCGTTAACTATCTTCGTATAATTCATCGAATACTTGCTCCAGGCGGTGTCTGGATCAACCTGGGTAAGATATCATGTTTCTTTACATCATCCTGCCAGTTGTTCTGAAATCATACATCCTAGGTCCATTGTTATGGCACTTTGAAAACAACAATACCAATGACCCTTCCGTAGAACTTGATTTGGAAGAAGTTAAAGAATTAATACGCAAGATAGGTTTTGAGTTGAGCGTAAGTCGTCTGTCTTGACGATGGGGCACGGCATCCTGACGGTACCGCAGGACGAGAGGATAATCGAGACGAGTTATACGAGTAACGATCAGTCTCTGCTCGGATACACTTACAAAGCTGCATTTTGGAGAGCCACGAAGCCGTCGAATTAGTTGTTAATCCAACAGGTTCGTCTTTCAGGGTAGTCGTTCAATTGAACCAGGTCGTGAGTGCGCCGGAACTGGTCATGGAATGGATGGCATCTATACACTTCAGCGTTCTTCTATCAGGTAATCGTGCCGTCGCAGTCTAGAGCATATGCTCCGCTTATCAGGGACCAATCTTTGAGAGCAGATTATATCACAGGATTCACTGCAATAGCTACAGGTTCCTTGACGCCACTCTCTTCTCACCCCCTACCCCGAACTGCCCCAGACAATCAGCCTAGTCATAATCCTTATCTCGATACTTAGTACTGAGGAACCAAGCAGGAACGCTCGCATCATCTAACATGGCATCCTTGGGAGGTCTGTTCCCAACAGAGATTATCTGCCAGATTCTCTGCTTCGTAGACCCACTCGAAGTTGTCCGCCTGCGAGCTGTAAGTCTACCGCGAGTGTTTCCACATTCACGACATTCTGAGCTTATCTGCCATCTAGGTCTCAAAGCATTTCCGAGAGATCACCTATGATCCCGCAATTTGGAAGACACTATATGTGAACGCTCGTTTACCGCGTCCTCCAGGACCATTTCCACATCAATCCACATCCTTCCTAGAACGTACACTGATACGTTCCGCACGGTTGGCAGAATCTTGGACGACACAGCGTATTCAAGATACTGGGGTCGTGGCAGTCCGAACGGAGGCATGCAAGCCAGCTTTGCCAAGGGGATATTGCAACTTGAAGATGATCGCTGGACGATGGCTTATTAGTTGCCAATCTTACAAACGGTTCGTTTTGCACGATATAGAATCGCCGATGTCCCCTCCGAAGGTCCTATGTGAATGTGAGGGTGCCGTATCCTGCTGAGATGCCGCCTTCGTCATATCCCTGAAGGAGAGCTGGTTTACGTCGTATTCGTTGAGAAGGGCTGGCGCGAATCGCAGACTCCATTGTGCGTACAATCCGGTAGAGCCATGCTGATCATCCTGATGTGTTTCATCTTACAGTAAGCTTGTGGAATGTCGGTTGAACACCGATTCAGGCGAGCTGTACGACTGTGTGTCCTTGGATGTTCCTACGTGGAATTTCAGCGACCCGGGGCTGACAATGCTCATCTGCTATCGTGGACCATTGATATATATTCCGAGTCAACTGTTTGTCTTTGATACACGGACGCGAATCTTTTATAAGTTCCCTCGATTTTCCACAAGGCTTGTATGTGTTTCTCATCAGAAATTGATCGAGACTTACTTATCTCATTACGCAAAATCAGGATATCGGACCAGCCGACCCCGATAGAAAGATACCTTGGTCGGTTTTAACGACGAGCACGCATATCATTGCTATCTTCTTGCCAGTTTTCAGTGGAGTACCACTACCTAGGCTCGTCCAGGTTTTCGCTTTCCCCACCGACCCGGGACCTCCCGCAGACAACACATGTATCCTGCACCTCACTCACGAAGCAACCATGCCTGAGCGTGGGGGAGACGGGCAACTGATTGCTATCAGAGATTCCGCCATTGACCCTACCTCTGGGTCCACGAGATTGACATTCCTGCATCCACAGAAAAACGATAATGGAAGGGACTTCCAATGTGTCACCTTCACCCTTTCAAAGTCAGATCCTGACCTCTCTGTCCTGCCCATCTCAATCCATGCGCACCACCTCTTCAGCATCGAGAACGACGTGCGCGGCTCCTGGCCGTTCTACGTTGAGTTTACCGAGTCCTCCTCTGATGGATATACCAGGGGACTATGTTTGAGGTCCCCAAATTGGATAGACATCGAGGAAGACATGTCGACACATGAGGTCATGAGATTCACGATCGACGCTTCCGGGGATGAATGTACAGGCACGTCACAGTGTGGGGAGGTCGAGAGGCCAACGTGGAATCACATTGATGGTATCCCTCCGCGTTCGAAGTTGTGCTTTGATGGTGTGCGAGGAAAGAATTTATTCGTCTAATGAGGTGGAAGCTAGTCGTGGGGACTCACCTTCTCAAGTAGATATTCTTGTCGTGGACATCAAGTAGATCGATGATCGCTTCCAGTGATGGTTAAGTACTAGACTCGTGGTTGGGGACCCACCACCTTCTCACGTAAATATTCTTGTCGTGGACATCAAGTAAGTAGATGATAGCATCGTTTAGAGACTTCGAAACCATACTTGTGCTATCTCGGAGTATTGGAAGTTTGCGGTCGGCAGGTCTTCACGACCGGAAAGGCGGAAACTGATGTGTTCTTACTAAAGAGTGTCAGTCTAACATGGATCCTGGTGCCGAAGGGTATCCCAGCGCCTATTACTCATGCTTCCATCTTCTTCTGTCCCCTCCCCTCCTTGATCTGTTGCTTCATCTCCCGAAGTCTCGCACTCCTTTTGATCCCGAAACCGTCCTGGAAGATCCGCTGGACTTCCTCCAAACTCAACCCAGCCGTCTCGGGGAAGAAGAAGATGCAGAAGAGCCAGCCGAGGAAACATAGACCCGCGTAGAATCCGAACGCGCCTGAGGGGGTGATGTCGGTCATCAGGGAAAGGTAGGTAGCGTTGATGATGAAGTTGGCGCCCCAGTTGGAGGCTGTCGCGAGTGAGGTGCCGATTCCTCGGACTATCGAGTAATGAACGTAGGGATTTAGCTCACCGGACTAGAAACCTGAGTACCATTACAAACACACCTTCGAGGCCGAATAACTCTCCCTGTTGCCACGGCACGTTCCCAAGCCCGCTAGCATAGGATGCGACAAAGATGATCATCGAAAGCAACACGATCGCGGACCACGCTTGGGAGTAGTGCTGACCAGTGACGAGAACGTTGCCGGTGTGCTCGGTCATAACTAGATACACACTTGGGTTATGTTTGGCTGGGCCAGATCATGCGAAGCTCACAATGAAATGCGATGGCAGCCAAGGTCAACCCAAAGATCATTCCCGGGGCAGACCACAACATGATTCGTCTCCGGCCGACAATATCTATCCACCTAAAAGAGCGATAAGCGCTGCGAAGCGATGGTGGAAGAACGAGAACAAACTTGAGTGCAACCAGCGTGAAAATGAAGTTTGTTCCGGAGATGATGAGTCCAACTGCGGTCGGCTGATTAAAGCCGATCTCCTGGAAGAGCGAAGCGGAATAGTACATGAGTGTGTTGAACCCACAGAGTTGTTGGAAGGCTTGCATTCCACAAGCGATGACTTGAGAGCGTGAGTATTAGAAGAACTTCACGTATGATAGGATGTGATCGTACTCAAGGCTCTTCGGTTGGCTGGAATCAAGGCCATAGATGCCAATCTTTGCCAGAATGTGGTCGAATTAGCAATCTCGATGCTTTGCCGAACCGCCGCGTGGAGAACAGTAAGCTATTTCGAGGTCAGAAACATAAGTGAGAAGAATGGGGTGTTCCGAAAGAATAGATGGACCTACCTTGCGTTCCACTTGCTCCGGGGATGCTGTCGTATAAACACGGGAGAGTGCCCGGTGAGCAGCCTCCATGTTTCCCCGTCTCACCAAAATTCGCGCTGTCGGGATAACCATCAACAACTGACCACAGACTACCTTGAATGCAAAGAGCGCTCACGGGATTCTGGAAGGAATGCCAATACGCCCAGTTGTATCGCAGCAGGCACAGCACCGAGGCCAACCATCCATCTCCAGCCACCACTCACGTTCGCAAAACCAGCGTCGATGCCATACGCGATGACTTGTCCAAGGGTTATCATGACGACATTCAGTACGACCATCCGTCCTCGTAGACGCGTCGGGGAGAGTTCTTGGATATAAAGGGGAGCGATACATGATGCGAGGCCAACGCCGAGACCAACCAAGAAGCGACATCCGATCTAATGCCAAGCATTCGTTATATTGATCGAGGTGACAACGGGACGAGAACCATACCATACTCCATACAGTGTGACAGACAGCTTGCCCGATGGCACCTCCCATGAAGATGAAGTCAGCAACACCTAGGACAAGCCTACGACCAGTCCAATCTGACATTGCACCGGCAGCAAGACCACCGAGCAGAGCACCCAGGGTCGTCGCAGTCGTGATGAATTCCTACAGCGACAAACCAAAAGTGAGAAGAACCAAAGGTCGAACACGCTCGGACCTCTCACCTTTTGACCATTGGAGAGCGAGGCTGGTCCCAAATCACCATTTATCGTCACAAGTGCACCCGAGATGACACCCGTGTCATAACCTAAACGATTTCATCAACGAACCACACTCCAAGTCAAGACTATGTTAGAGAGACCATACAGAATACACTGACCGAATAGCAATCCGGATATGGTACAACAACAGACCAGGAGCCAGACGAACCAAGTCGTGCGTTCCTCGCCTTCGATCAGCACGGCATACTCTGAAATATCGCCTGCAGCTACACTCTGAACAATCTCGCCGAATGCATCATGTGAGGTCTTTTCGTTGACGTCTCCTGGGGAGGTCATGATGATATCGTGCGGTCGTAAGAATCGTTCGGTTCAGCGCCGGCAAGCCCGAGCGAAGTGCCCTTTATACCCCGCATAAATTAAACAAGTTTTCGTGGCTCTTCCTTCACCAGGCCGGTGCTACGTCACGAGGGGTATTACTTTTTCCATCAGATTCGTTGATGATGAGTGTGGAGTTTACGACATTGTTGGAGCATTCGCGCGGCGGACCGTGACAGGAACTTCGACTGTCTTCCTACCTCAGGCTAATAGTAGTAAGGGAGACTAGGACCGTGATAGCCTGGGGCCATGACTCCACTGCGCATCAGATTTTGATCAGCATGAAGAGGGTACTCACTTGTAGAGGAGCGGAAGAAACGAGGAAAGCACTGGTGACATACCGTACTCATCACTCTGCCTGCGCCATACATGTGGGCGGTGGAAAGTCTGAGACATGTGCATGAGCTTCTGACTGGGCGAATCACACCTGAAATCAAAGACTCGAGGATATGCGACGATTACAAGGAAACTACGCATCTAATATATCGATACAAAATAATCCAATGCTATATATCTAAACAGTCCCAAAAGACAAGCACGAATCCACCCAGAACGAGGAACGCAAAAAAATCACAAAACAAAACTCATCGCATCCCGATCATCCGCCCAGAGCCTTGCGTACTCCAAACACAGTCGATAGACGTACGCTACATAGTGGATGAGTAATGACTCCGAGTAGCGCGGGTCCACGAACCTTCCATGTCAACCGTGCGCCCAATGGTGTTTTTCCACTGCTTCCCAGCACGCGCTATTCGGCGTAGTTGGCCGTCTCTTTCTTTCTTGAGGGCTTCCCATTCGGGCGTCATGGGTGTGGTTGCATTTGCGAGTTCGATTGCGGAAGGTGATGGGCCTGAAAAGTATGCATGGACGTTGTAGATTTCTGCGTAGGACGAGGACAAGGGTATATAGTGCAGCCTTGAAGTGTGTCAGTCCAATGGCTACGGGCATGACGAGGAAGGGTCCGACGTACCATGGCTGCAGCCAATCCGAGAAAAATTCCTTGTACACGGTCGATTTAATCACGGCGCTATCAGATGCCATCAAGGCCGGAAATCTCCCAGAGTAAGACATGCCATCCAAATCGACCAGGTATTTGTAAGTCCAATGTTTCCCGAGTGGTACAGAATCCGCAAATCGGTGAAGTCTTCTCAGTTCGTCTTCACCACCGGGATAATCACCAACAGCGGAGACAAATGCGACGTCCATGATATCATTGTTTAGGTCTTTGGCTGGGACAGTAGTCGAGACGAACGTTTCGGGCTTCGAAGGTGCGGAGTGGACGATAGTTAGGTTATCGGTGGAACTTTCGTGAGCCATACGGAGGAACCTAAATCAAAATACAGTCTTTCAGAACGCTGAAAACAATCCGGCAAAGACTGTACCTGTGCCGCTGATAATACGGAGAAAACCCTGGAGGTGTGCTCCCACCTCCAGTCGTGGAACCACGCCAGAATATTCGATCACTCTTCTGATCCCAAGGGACTTCCATGACATCAAAATCTTGGACCTCCTCCTTGACAGTATCCCATGCGTAAGTATACCTAGAGCTCCCTCTATGATAGTAGTGGCTGGGTATCCTGATATCTGCAAACCCGTTTGCTTTCGAGGGAGAAAACACGGGATAAAGAACTGAAGCGGTCCGCCAATCGGAAAAGAAGTGTCCCTGAGCGTAATGAGCCCACGGGTTTTCGCAGAAGTCGAAATCATGATCAACGGTCTTGGCAAAGGAAAGGGTATCACTTTCGCCTCCCGATTTTGCCAAGGGCGCGCTTTGTCGAAGAACAGTGGGGTTCCTATACGAGCTGAATAGTTGTCGTGCCGCAGTACCGGGGGGGCAAGTGCGACGGTAAGTATCCCATACGCTTCCTTGACCTCCCCAACTGGGAGTGAAGTCACCCAGCATTGATGTTACGCCGCCTGCGAGGTCCATGATATGATGGGTGGTGCACGAAGTAACAAAATCTTACCAGAAGAATCTTGCTGTGTGAGGTTAGGGTATTTCAAATGTTCCCAAGGAACTAGCACACGACCTTCAGCTTTGGAATTGATCGGCAGGTCCATATTGGGCAGCTAGGAGGCGAGTAAGATCATTGCCCATCAAAAGACAAGCACCTCCTTACTTTGTGTTGGAACTTTTCAATAAGATCACGGAATCCGCCTGATCTGTGACCACGTTCGTCGTCTACATACGCTTTTTTGATGTCTGCGTTGAATACTTCTCCATCTTCAATGCGAACGAGGTCGATGGAGGGTAGATGCCCCATCTGAGGAATCAGCTAAGCAAGTTTCATCATAAGAAAGCCGGATTACCTGGTATGCTCTCCGACGCAACTCTTCGCCGCTCAAACTCCAGAATGGCTCGAGGTCCTCGACTATCGCATCGAATTCATCGACCAACTTGACGTTGTTGGCCTTTGCAAACTCCCACCACTCGTCGAATCCCCGAGGGGGGTCACGGCCATTACGATGTCTGTACTCTGCCACAGCCTCGGGGAGCGTCTTGCTCTGTTTCTCGAGCAGCCTCTTGAAAGACTCTTCCGCCTCGGACATGAGGTTTGGTATTGGGTGTTCTATAGTGTTTGCTCCAGAGCTTCGAATGAATGGGATCCATTCAGAGGTTGACTTGAGCCGACTTGATCGAGATGTTGTTGGTTTCGGGTCGATGGAGGAGCGACCATGTTTGCTAGCGAACAGTCCTGTGAGCATGAAGAGGACAAACACGCAGCCAAGGAATATCCATCCGGCATGGCGTTGATTTGTAGTTCGCATCTGCTCTACACAAGGCTCTATGAACTTGGAACTTGGGAGGGAGCTAAAGGAAGAATGCAAATCAGCGCTATTAGTACGAAATTAGAAAGGAACCATACCGATACTTGGCTTGTTTGCCGTCACTGTCCTCGACGTTGACGTTGACCGCCACTAGTGCGGTCTCACGTGATCCCAATATTCCAGAGGTGACCCGAAAAGGCAAGTATGTTGGCGTAGTCCTGGCAGGTTGGCAGCGGAACGTTTACGGCCTAATCACCTTTGTCGTTCTGCCATGTCTTCGCCATACCCAAGAGCTTCGCCGCAGTCCGTACCATCACCTCGAAGACCGTACTGTATCGCAGAACTCGCAGATCGAGCTACAAACAACATATGGGACCCCTCAAAGGGTTTGAAGCCATGGCTGAAAGCCGCTGATGGATTCCGCAAGGCAGGCAAGGCCTACCACCAGGCTGGTGACCTCGAGGCAGCATTTGTAGAGCTTGCGAAAGCAGCAACCATCGTTCTAGAGAAGCTTCCTTCACACAAGGAATATTACACCCTTTTGAGTGCAACGCAGCGTCATAACCTCGGTCTCGTGAGTACTCAAGCTCCGCTTTCGTTGGCGATCAGAATTGATGGGTCAATTTTCGTGCGAGCTGCACGTCGAGGTCCCCTTCCCATCCTATCGCTTGACGTGTTCCTACAATCGTTTGAATCTCGAAGCTAATTTATTCTTATTGCGGCGCAGAACGGACAAGACATCCTCTCAAATCTTGGCGAAATAAAACCGATTCTCGTCGATCGTTACGAACGTTGGGCCGCTCAAAACCCAGAAGAAGCTGCCGCTATTCGTGCCGCCCTAGACTCTGGCGGGAGAAGGCAGGACGATTCCCGAAACGATCGGTATTTCGACCACGACCAGTCAGGATGGCAGGCTCATGAAGCGGCGAGGCGTGAGTCTGGGCTGAGGCGTGAAGGCTCTAGGAGAGAGGAAACGAGAGGAACGAACAACGAACCGTACAGAGCAGTCGAACAGAAGACAGTGGCTCCACAGCGTCGCCCGCAGGTCGATACGGAAGCCAGCAGAAAGAGGGAGGATGCTCTAGCAGCCGCGAGACGAGCTGCGACCGTTTCTCGAGAACCTTCGCTCATCAGACGAGACAGGTCGGAGAGGTCAGGGTCGGAGCCAGTGACCCCAGTAAGCGGAGAGGAACGGGAACGACGGAGAGGGCGAGAGCGAGAACGTGAAGATATTAGGAGTCATCAAGAGGAAGCAAGGGCTCGTGAGGAAGCAAGGGCTCGTGAGGAAGAAACGGCGCGGAGACGGAAGAGAGAGCAGGAAGGTATTTTGAAACGTCAGCAGGAAGCAGAGACTGCGTCTCGCGCAGCTCGCCGCAGCGTCGAGCCCTCACCTACATATGCATCTTCTCTCCCAATCCAACCTCACCAGCACAATCAATCATCATCAAGGCATGGAGAACCTACTGCCCTTCCACAATCTATGCCTTTAGAAAGCCCGACTAGGTTAGTCTCACCATCAATCCTGTGCGCGCATTAAAGCCCCTGTTGACAGCTTTAATAGACCTCAGACAGTTAGAGCGTATGTAGACTGGTCATATCAGGGGTTCATCTTCTAGCTCACTGACTTCGTCTTCCATTCCAGTCCATCATACCCGATACCAATTACAACTACATCACCTGCACCACCAGAAGGAAACTTCCGATACCCCCAACTCATGTCGCAGCATCAATTATCACAGGGTTATACACCCTCCCTGCAGTCTATGTTTAGTTATCCCACACTAAAGCCTTCAGAAGTCGGGCCTACGTCCCTCCTATTCATTCCGCAGTCGTCGAGGACGCCATCTAGTCACTTGTACTCCGCCGACACGCTTCCTCGTCCCTCATTGCCAGTCGTGCCCCAGCATCCGGCGCCCACCCAACACTCGTCTAGCTTCGGATCGTTGTCTCGATCCCAAGGTGTACCGCCACCACCGCCACCGCCACCCCTGCACGTGGAACCAGAGCGTTTCCGCACCGCCTCCCAAGAATCTGCACGGATCACCCGTGAGCAAACTGTCGAAGACCGCGTACCAGAATTGAAGACCGTGGCTCTACCTCGGGATTGTCTCCCAAGATTCCTGTCTGTCGCATCGCTCAATACGTCTAGGAATCGAGAAACGTGTGGACTCCTGCTTGGCAAAGACCAGAAAGGCAAGTTCATTGTTACGACGCTCCTGATTCCGAAGCAGCACTCGACCAGCGACACATGTACGATGGACGAAGAGGAATTGGTGATGCTATTCACAGAAGAGAGGTCGTTGATAACGCTTGGATGGGTGAGTTGGTGAAAGGACGGATATGCGTGCGTAGATGGATTGCTTACATCTGGCCAGATCCATACGCATCCTTCACAATCATGTGAGTACCTGTGGCTCATCGCAGATGCGGCGTCTTATCCGTCGTTCCGATAGGTTTCATGTCCTCGGTGGACCTGCATACTCACTCCGGTTTCCAACGCATGCTTCCAGAGTCATTCGCAGTCGTCTGTGCACCCAAGTCGACTCCGAAGTATGTCCCTATTGACTTTTTTATTTTTCTTGATTTCAAATTGAACCTGATTTCTAGCTTTGGAATTTTCCGCCTGACGGATCCACCCGGTCTGCAAACTATTCTTAATTGTCACGCCAAAGAAGCCTTCCATCCCCATTCCGATCTCCCCATTTACACTGTACGTCACCCTCACCTCGAATACGGTTGTCTGTATTGGAAACTGACGACATTTTTTTTTCGCCCCCTTCTTCGTACTTAGGACGCGGACAAGGGCCATGTCCAGACGAAAGACCTGCCTCTCGAGATCGTGGATTTGCGGTAATCATACACACCCTTCTCACAGCTGATCGATTCCATCATCTATCCTAGTCCATATTTCCTACTATTTCCTCGCGTCCCCCCCCCCGCTTCCACGACCTCTTTGTGCCTTTCTGCAGCATGTTTGTGACATATTCGGCATTTGTACTTATCTTGAGCGCAAGGCAGCAACATTTGGCATGGCATTATATTGTTTTTGCAATTCTTTGCGTTTGATGATCGGTGTTTTGATGATCGATGATCTCGCATTCGACAGCAGTCAGCGTTGTGTGAGCGTGTCCCTGTGTCCGTGTGATGGCCGTGTTGAACGCGGATAAGCTCTGACGCAAGCCAGAGTGTTGTGGTTGTGCGTTCGGGACTGTCCAATGTGGTTCCAGCCATTTGTTTCACGATGGAGCGTATCTGAGATCGGCGGGGCGACAGCGTGTGTTCCGGTGTGACTGCAGGCTCTGGCTAGTAGTAGTAGGACTGCCCATGCAGTGGCAAAGGCTGTTTCCGCAGCATAGCATACGTATCGCAAACCGCAAATCCGCTCATTTTTCAGAGCAGAACCACTTGTCATTTGCCTGCGCGCCTCGAAGTCACCTATAACAACTTGTTCGGGAATTACCTCTCGGTGTTGATACTTGCTAATACAGCTACCAACTGATCCCAACGGCCTCGACTCGCAATTGTATATTAGTATTCGTCCCTGGTTCTCGAGAACCGCCAAATGACTGATCTAGATTGAGCGTTTTCAAGTTTGGTTCGCCGAGGTGGTGATTGACGAGCGATGGATGCTGATACGGGTACAATGATTGTGTTTGCGTTTGCGTTTGTGAGAGAATCTGTGCGATTAGTGATATATCCGGTTACATACTGGACTGAATTGACAGCGGGCCCGACATGGTGGGCAGGGGGGGGGAAAAGAGCATACGTCGACACATCGAGTCGCGATCGCCGACGAGGCCTCGGACCGATCGCCTTATCGGAGAAATGCGCCTGGACTCAACCTGGACCAGCTAGTCGCCGAGTGAGAGGCAGATCGCAATGGGAATCACATCAACTCACCGGATGATCCAGCCTCAAGACCCCAGCCCGAAAGCGATCGCACCAATATTTCTGAGCACGATCAGGAGGTCTGGCGGTCAGTTCTCCAAAGTAGAAAATTTGAAACCAGTGATACAAAGATAAGCCTAGGGGAGGGGTACGAGAAGGATCCAATCCTGGATGCCTCGTGCTAGCTAAAGATGGCCCGTGGGGAGCCCGGAAGCGCGTGTGTGTGTGCTTCTCAGCGGGACCTTTCTGGTGGTCTGTTTATGGATCGTTCTTCCAGTGACGCCGTCTATGTTCGCATTCTTCTTTGTCCTTGACTGACTCGTCGCCGCTTCACGCAGCTCCCACAGTATAAGACTGCGAGAGCGGCAGTGCTGGAAGGAATGGCAAGTCGGATCTCCAAGTTATTGGGATTTGTCTGATGATGGCTGATGCCAGATACGGTGTGCGATACGAGGGATAACGCCTCCCCCTAATCAGCGGGGATCAGTTCAGCTGGGCATTGGTCCCTCTGGCAATCACCGTCCGTTTCCTATTTTGCGTTCCCCTAGAGGACAAATGCAGTGAGACGTGGGACGAATATATCCCTCGACGACTGTGGTGATTGGATACATTGTTCGATGTGTATCACGCCACACATGTCATTTCATATACGACGGACAGCTCGCTCCGGTGTGCCTACGGTAGTCGCTGGAGACTACGCGCGCTGAGTGGTCGGAGATCGCCTGGAGTTGTACCAGATAGGTAATCTGGGGTTCGGATATCGGTTGAACCGCGTTGTCGACTTGAAATGCATCGTCCGGGCGAAACATAGTTTCATTGTGCATGTCATTAACCATTCATGCACCAGAAGCATACCAGTCGCGGGAACGTTCATTGGAAGTTCGTCCTGATCGGCCTGCCAGGGGCCCATTTGGGGCACGGAAATGTACTTCATAGCGTTAGCGGTGTTCACTCGTGCGCGTGAACTTTGTACTTCGGTACGATCCCGAGAAGTTGACTGGTGACGATATCGTTGACGGCCATCGGCGAGTCAGGAACCAAACGAGTGAAGAAGAACCGAGATCTGAGCTGGGCGATTGAGAGCGGTATATACTTAGGTAGGGGATCTCACCGGCACCTTTGGACATATGTTTGAAAAAACGGTGTAGATGGCATCACCGCGTGTTCGTTCTGCATGCATGCAAACACGGCCGACGGACGAACTACCCTTTTTCATCCTGTTTCCATCGCGGAAACTTCGAATTGGACGAACACGTGTTAGCACCAACTTGGAGCACGTTCGAAAAAAACAGTCTCTCTGTGTTAGGGTGTATCTATCTCGAGATACCTTCGATGTCCGAGAGTTGCCCAATTTGAGGGGGAAGATAGGATTTGATCTTCAAGAACTATGGGTTATTTTGGATCCTGAGTGCGCGATCACTTCGGAGCGAGTTGGCCTGTGAATGAATATGAATAAGACCTATAATAGCATGGGGCTAGAGCCTACTTGGGCCAAGGGTATCCACGTGCAAAAGGAGCAACCCGGGTGGTAGTGTATTCTATCCATATCCAATGCTGTCTCAGCACTAGGTTTGAGTGCGCGATGTTGGTACGGGGAGCCTGACTCTGCACCGTATCGCTGTCAGGTATCCTTCAAAGTTCCAAGCAGCCAAGTTGCAGCCAGGAGCCTCCCGAAAGCGGTTGTTTGTCAAAACACTCTAAAGCAAACAACTCCTGAGATAAATATCTTGGTGAAATATATGACCCTTCCGCACCGACCGCCGTGCTTTCGAAACTCTTCAAAAGTCAGAACTCCATGTTTCTCATGAGCGTCGATCCCAGGTATTAACCCAGATTATCTTTGGGCATTTATGCCCACCCGCTCCATGACCACCATGTGCAGCCCTCCCAAGCTGTGGGTGGTACCACTCCGTTCATGCCATCTCCTTGACAAATACACGGTGTTGATTCCAGTGCGTTAGATTGCTCACAAATCCCCATCTGCTTTGCGCCGCGATTCCTGGCAGTCCGATGTCACACCGGACGAACCAACGAGGATTCCGGTGTTGGTACGTAACACTTTGCGTCTGGGGTATGTACGTTATGGCCTCAGTTATTTTGTAGAATGAAAATCATCATTGCTGTTCCTACGGGATGACACACGGCGCGTCTTTGACACCGCGTTTTCAAACCGGCGGTGATCAACAATCCTTTTCGTCCTGGTTAATGATTCGTGCATTCATCGATTCCGCAGCGCATTCTCCTTCCCCCCTGCGGATATGGCTCATCATGATCTATGATCTTGGCTTGGGTTTCACTGCCTCGCAGGTGCGATGTATGATTCCCAAACGCCTCGGGCGCAAACTATATCCATGTACGACGTTCATTTCGAAAGCATTTCAGCATTACACCTCGTCTGTGGGTCGATTTGATCCGACCAACCCCGTCTTCCAGTCTGCTGACCATTTATGCGCCCAAGGCGCGCCTCTGGTCACGGGCGGTTCATTTGCGAAGCCATGAACTGCGGGGCGAAGGCGAAGCGTGAAGCTAAGCTTGACCTGTGAAACGTAATGAGAGAGATCAAATGGTGACTGGTAAAAGTGGCTTCACTTCGCCAGCTGTGGTAGCGTCACAAGGAAGGCGTTGTTTCCCGCGTTCATACCCATCCTTTGTGTTCGGTGGTCATTTCGGCCGTCCACGATCATCAAACAATAGCCCAGTGAGTCACAATAGAGTGTCGTGGAACAGGCGACCAACATGCGTGATTGATGCTTCATAGACACGAATACCACGCAGGCGCCCACAGTGTAGCTATGATGCGTGGTAACAACTACGTCTTTTGTTCTTTTCCTGTCATTGTTGTGAACAAGAGACTGGACCGCCATGTACGTAACATTAAGTCTTCCACCTCCGCCACGTTGAAACCTCGTTGTAAGTTTGGAGAAGGTATCCAGTTTGGACGAGTCAGGCGAATCTTCCAAGAAGACTGCCAAAATTCTATTCTCGAGTCGGATACCCCCTGAGTTGTCTTTCCAAAGTAACTTAACTTCCCACGCAGCTTGGCAAATCTCGATCTGAGATTTGTTCAAGATATCTCATTGTGACCTTGTCAACACGTTGCTTGGCCACGACAGGCAACCTGCTATCGTCATTCTTCCACCCAGCCATCTCAGGCAGGTGGCTTATACAGCCACCGCGTACAAGGTAAATACCACTCCCTCCTGTCTCTTCCTTCTTCCCCAACTTGACTCTTCCCAACAACTCGCCATGTCGCCTCTATCGGCACTCTCATCACCTGCCCTATCAGCAGCAAGTCGTCTATCAGATGGAAGCAGACATTCTGATTCCGGTCATTCTTTTCCCGGCCGAACGCGAAGTCAAACAGACTTCGAGATCGAACGTCCACTCAAGTCCACCACTGGTCCTCCGAAAAGACCATCCGCTCGTAGACTACAGTCAGACTACACAGCAGAACACGCTCTTCGCGCCAGCGTATCGCGGTTACTTGCAGCAAAAGCTCGTCCTTTCACGGTATCCGGCCGTATCCCTCTGGATCCAACCGCGCTGGTCCTCTTCTTCCGTTCAAAGGTGTGTCTCCTTTGTTCTCTATCGGATCATTCATCGTT
The DNA here is from genome assembly GCA_038093975.1 of Chalciporus piperatus. Lineage (NCBI taxonomy): Eukaryota > Fungi > Basidiomycota > Agaricomycetes > Boletales > Boletaceae > Chalciporus > Chalciporus piperatus. Next base: position 24,887 of record JBBPTG010000144.1, read on the forward strand.
CACCAACTGCTGGTCCAGAGTGGCATTACACACTCACTCGATTTCCCCATTGACGTCAATTACGACACACCTCCAGCGCTTGATGTCTTGATTGCGGCATGTCGACCTCACCAAACAGCAGGCATCAACGTTTATCCAGATCGTGACTCGCTTTTCTACCCACCTAACCTTCCTCTCACCGCCACACTCGAGATCACGAACCACCCAATACTAGAGGCAGTCCGCAATGCCCTCTTTCCCAACTTACCAGTCGGGCACTACCTCATCACGGTGAGGGATCGCCTGGAGCTCGTGGCGAGCGGGTGCCGCACGACACCACAACCCCGGACACTCCGGAATGACGGCCGTGTAGCGACGATATGTGTCACGCTTCCCGTTCAATATCATGGTGGGGCATTCATCGTTCGAGACGCGGAAGGCACCGAGGAGAAGTTCTTCGGTGGTGGCAAGCCAGAAGAAGTCGAATGGACCGCATTCCTCGCCGAGTGCGAGTACGAAGTCGACACCGTCCAACAGGGATGTCGGATGACTATCTCCTTTGCTGTACATCTCAAGACGTACGGACCGGCAGTCGACCCCCTGATTACCCCAAGCGAAAACTTTCTCGATCTTCTTTCCCCTGTGCTCAGTTTATCCCGTGGGCGAAAGGTGGCGTTCTACCTCACGCAAGAATACGGCGTGAACCCAGCCGATGCATTAGCCGAGTCCCTGGTACCGCATGTAAGTCGTGCTCGCTCTGCGCCCGGTATTATCACCGGTTGGCTGACCCAAGCCAACAGATGAAAGGCAGTGATTCGCTCCTATACCACGCTTTGAAGCTGTACAAGCTCGCACCTGAGCTGCATTGGGCAGCAGGCGGGTACATTTGGCCAATCGATCGTACGGTCGAGTGCGGCAGCGATGCGATGGATTCGCCCGCTGCAGTTGCTGCGATGTTGCCCTTTGCACAAGGCTACAGCTCACCATTGAAACGTAGCGTTCCCATGCGCGCAATGAGCTATTATGGAGATCCGGATGAGGACGAGTTCGAGTCGGTGCGCTCCGAGGCCGACATGATCCGGTTACGAGTGGAGGAAAGCGGAGCCGTATCGCTGGCAGAGGCCGAGATCTCCATTCTTTCGGATTGGGCACCAGGTCCGATGACGAAAGAAAGAGTCTATTTTTCGTCGGCGGGGGAGCTCGAGAAGCTTATCGTCAATGTGTTGCTGGTCACGTACGTACCTTGACGGGCTGGTCGTTGATCTTTTCTCCTCTTTTTTCTATGGGCTGGCTCGTTTATTGTCTTAGGTCACGAAGTATAGTTGATGACACCGATATGACTCGTTACTCTTATACATACTGCTCATAATATCAATCTAACTCGTCTGTCATCTACAAAACTTGCAAGAGTGCTCTACGCATGGTGTGTTGCGACAATCGGAGAAATGAAGACACGGACTATGAATACCATCTTCATCAAAACCCCTCATTGGGATCGGACCCGTATATCCACTGGAAAAGGCCCTCCAACTTTTGCCGCCGAGCTTCGCCAGTTTCGCTGAGAACGGCACCCCGAGCGACCTCGACTGATACCTCATGCGCTGTGCGGTTGCCCGACTCCCTCAAGATCTGTGAGTGCGCGGAGTGGAGGTAATTGAGCGCATCCAGGGTCGGAAGATGTTTGTCGCCTTTGAGCCGTGCCATTACCCGCTGTGCAAAATCCCCATCCTTCTCGAACGCATACCAATTCCCATACTCGGGGAATTTGTGGAGAATTTTCTCCCGAGCGGCGTCGATCAGGAATCGTTTCACCAACGGCGCCCAGCGTGCCCGCTCCTGATCAATCATGAGTTTCAAGATCAGCCTGTGCGATGATTGAGTTTTTTTCTCGCCCACCTCCCTCAGTTCGTCTGTCAGATCCCTGACCCGGCCTTCAAGGTTTGCCACCTTCCGGTGTAGGCTTGCTATTTCCTGCTCATAGTCCCGGCGTAGATTTGCTATTTCCCGCTCATAGTCCCGGCGTAGATTTGCTGTTTCTTGTGCTCCTGTGTCGAGCGCGGCGCTTAAACGCTGCAATTCATTCCAGACGTTCTGAGGCGATTGCATGGTGACCTGTGTTTCGTGTTGCTCCTTTTCTTTACCCTTTCCTTAAGTAGTGTCAATAACTTGAATGGTGTGGTGAAAGACGATGCGAAGACTTACTCTTCGACCCCTCAGCCTCCTTATGCTTAGTCACCTCTTCCTCAATTAGTTCAGCAGCCGCTCGCTGTGCCCGCTCGTTCGCTTTCGCAAATAGGGCAATTTGCCCATTTAGCTTTTTGAGGGCATCCGCATTCGGGTTGACAATGATGTGTGAAATGGCGTGTGGATCACGCGTAAGTTCGGTTAATTTTTTTTCTAGGTCAGGAATGGCCAAGGGAACAGCTATACGATGTAAGTAAGTGCCAGCCACCAGATTATAAAGGGCCTTACCCCTGTAAAATTTCGCCTCCAGTTCTGTTTCCTTGATTGGCATACGCAGATGATATCTTTCGGGTACCGTCTTCGCAGTACGTATTTTCATCTCTTTCACAACCCCCCTCATGCTTTGGTTGCCCTCCAGCCACTTGGTTGTGTGGTCCCCATAAGGGACGGAGCTCAAGCTTTGGCAAGTACTGGCATTCCATTTTGACTTTAGTTCGTTGTGCGTCATTGATTCTACAAATGATATAAATAGATACACTAAGAGGTGTGCGAGGTTCTAATAATATATTGATTTGCCTCTGCACGCAAATACAGTCTCCATGAGGGCAGGTTTTGCATGCAGAGGCAAATAAATATATTATTAGCACCTCACACACCTCTTTGTGTATCTATTTATATCATTTGTAGAATCAATGACGCACAACGAACTAAAGTCAAAATGGAATGCCAGTACTTGCCAAAGCTTGAGCTCCGTCCCTTATGGGGACCACACAACCAAGTGGCTGGAGCAATGCCTGGACCGGATCACACCCCAGGTCCACTCGTAAGGATTCCAGAGGGTGTTACACCAGGCCCCAGGACACAGGAACACCTGTCCTGGTAGACGGGATGACCCCTGGGCCAGCGAGATGTGGCAGCATCCCGAGCTTGGGTAGCGCGGGTGGGGTTTCCGAGCCAATGGGGAGGATGGCAGCAGCGCATTGAGTGCTAGCACGGAAGGTGAAATCGAAGAGGAGGGGGCTGAATGCGCGTGGCGGCGACGTCATCAATGGTCGAGGAACGTTTGACATCGCGGGGGATGATAACGTTCAGGTGGGTGTGGGAATGGAGCTGATGAACCACTAGGTCCCGATGGACCAGATTCGTTGGGGCCGGTGGTAATGGTATGAAGAGATGGGGCAAGGACAAAAAGCATCGCATCACGCTCCCTTTCCCTTTCCCTCTCGCGCTCATCGTAGTTATGCGACATTGGAAGCGGATGGGTGGACGGAGGCCGACTCCCTGGTATACTGTTCCCTCCTAGCTTCGCTTCCTCCCTCTTCCAATGTGACTTCGAAGAAGGGTTCGCAGACAAACTAATGACTTCCATCGTTTGTACTCCCGAGGCCGATCTGGAACCTGGTCCCTGACCGCGCGGCGCAGTGGTGTGGTTGTCTGTGCGATGTCAAATGCTGGTGTTGGGTATGTTGGTGAGGATGGCTGGTGTTGAGAGTGCTGGTGTGCATGTGACTGATGTGCGTGCGACGGATGTCGTTGATGGGAATGCGGTGCAAGTTGGTGAGTGAGTGGATGCGGGTGTGAATGGTGCAAGTGACGATGAGTGGGCGTAGGGACAATCGCCTGGGCTTGCGATCTGTCCTGTTCATTCCTCTCCATCCGCGGTTCCTCTTCCCTCCGCTCTCCAACACCCCAATCCATTCCACCAGCAGTCTTAGAATTCCAGATGGGATACCCTGATCCCATGGTCGGACCAAACTCCCTCTCCCTCTCGCATTGCATAAACTCGCGCTCTCACTGCGCCGCCAACTCCTGGCCACGTGGGGTGAGCTCTCGCTCCCTCATTTCGCGTTCTCTCTCTGCGAAGCCTGGAGAACGCACAGGGATAAAAGCCAGAGTAGACATCTGCAAGCATGTTGTCAGCGGTCAGCAATACCCAGCAAGATCTTCCAAGGCCCTGCTTGGCTTCCATTCCATCTGTCGTCCGCTGGATCATCGGACTCCCAAGCATCTGCGCCAATAGTAGGAGGCGAACCGAAGAATAGTCAGTCAGTAAAATAATGCGACGAGAACTGGCTTCGGGAAGTGTCTGAAGATGGGGAAGAATATTTGATACCTTGGTGTCCATAGTATTAGTAGAAGTATTGGTAGTGCTACTACTAGTAGACTACCACTCGGTACGTATCGGCACGTGTCGTGAAATTGAGTCTCCGCTTCAAGTGGTATTGATGGGGGGGAATTTCGTTGGTCACCGTGCACCACGACGAGCACGACAATTTTACCACCGAAAAAGCCAACCACGCTCGTCCAAGCGACCAGCGCTATTCGTTGGCTTTTCTCCGCTTTTTAAACTTGTGCTTCACTCGAGAATGCTCAGGATAGTATCGCGGCCAACCTCGACGGGGCGACTCGGAAAGGTCGTCTCTTCACATAATGGTACTATAAACTCGTGTATTCGTGTGCCCCGGTTGCTCACCGGTGCGCGCAATACAGGCCGCAGATCAATCGCTTCGACGTCCGCGCGCCGGCAAGATATAACTTTGACGGTTGATGGCAAGGAAGTCACCGTCCCACAAGGTCGGTTCAAACGCATATATGTTACAACAGAGCTCGGTCTGAGTCGTGAACAGGCTCTGCTTTGATTCAGGCTTGCGAAGCTGCTGGAGCTACTATTCCCAGGTCAGTCCGGTTGTTCATTTCTGCCCGCTTCCGCATTCTGACTCCCTTCAAGATTTTGTTATCATGACAGGTCAGTCTGCAACCAGTCACTCTACAGCCCGATGAACTAACTTTTTACGCAGGCTCGCTATTGCTGGTAATTGTCGGTGAGTACGGGGTTGTTAATCGACGTCGAACCTTCGAGTAACTCGCGTCCACTCAGTATGTGTTTGGTGGAAGTTGAGCGGTCACCGAAACCAGTCGCGTCATGGTAAGTCCGTTCACGTCCGAGCACTCCACGTCTTGAACGTTTGTAGTGCCATGCCCGCCATGCCCGGTGCCAAGGTCTTCACGAACACACCTCTTGTGCACGAAGCTCGGTGAGTCGTCCATGATCACCAAGTTTTGTTTTGGTTTTAATTTCACGGCAGTGAGGGTGTCATGGAGTTCCTTCTGGCTAACCATCCCCTTGATTGCCCTATTTGCGATCAGGGTGGTGAATGTGACTTGCAAGACCAGTCGATGCGTTACGGTTCAGATCGTACGCGTTTCCACGAAATCACAGGCAAGCGCGCAGTCGAGAATAAGGACCTTGGACCCCTCGTGAAAACCTCCATGAACCGATGCATTCAATGTACGCGTTGCGTCCGTTTCGCGAACGAGGTTGCAGGTGTCGAGGAACTGGGTACAACTGGTCGTGGAAACGACATGCAAATCGGCATGTATGTCGAGAAGACGATGGATTCTGAACTTTCTGGCAACATCATCGATCTGTGCCCCGTTGGTGCATTGACGAGCAAACCATACGCATTCCACGCCCGTCCATGGGAGCTCAAGAACACGGAATCAGTTGACGTCATGGACGCCGTCGGGTCTAACATCCGCGTTGACTCTCGCGGCGTCCAAGTGATGCGTATACAACCTCGCACCAACGACGATGTCAACGAGGAATGGATCAGCGACAAGACCCGTTATGCCTACGATGGTCTCAAGTTCCAACGTTTGACGACTCCATTGATTAAGGAGGGTGACCGGTTCGTCCCAGCGACGTGGGAGGAGGCTTTGGGGAAGATCGCAGACGGTTTGGCAGCTTCGGGTGCCAAGGACAACGAAATACAAGCTGTGGCTGGCCACCTGGCAGATACCGAATCTCTTGTCGCGCTCAAGGATTTCGTCAATCGCTTGGGTTCCGACAACCTCACCCTCGACCAAGTAAATGGCAACCTTCCTCCCACACACGGCGTGGACGTCCGGTCAAATTATCTCTTCAACGCTACCATCCCCGGTGTGGAGAGCGCCGACGTCATTCTCCTCGTTGGCACCAACCCCCGTCATGAGGCAGCCGTTCTCAACTCTCGTATCAGGAAGAGCTGGCTACATACAGGTCTCGAAGTTGGTCTCATCGGTGAACGTGCAGATACTACGTACGGTTACGACTTCCTCGGTTCAGACGCGAAAGCACTCGCAGACTTTGTTGCTGGCAAGGGAACATTTGCTGAGAAGTTCAAGGCAGCGAAGAAACCCCTGATCATCGTCGGCAGTGGGCTTTCTGAACACCCTGATGGGGCTGCTGCCTACAACTCCCTTGCTAAATTCGTCGAGAAGAACAAGAACACTCTTGTCACCCCTGAGTGGAATGGCTTCTCCGTTCTTCACAGGGTAAGTTTCATTCTGGAGGGCGTAAGATACCTATTAACCCCCCGATCCAGATCGCATCTAGACCGGCCGCCTACGACATTGGATTCGTCCCTTCGAAGAAGGCATCAACCACGAAACCCAAGTTTGTCTACCTCCTCAACGCCGACGAAATCGACCCCAAATCTATACCCCGTGACGCGTTTGTTGTTTACCAAGGTCACCACGGTGATCTCGGGGCCTCGCTAGCTGACGTGTGTTTACCTGCTGCCGCATACACGGAGAAATCCGTTACATGGGTTAACACCGAGGGCCGTTCGCAGCTCGGACGGGCTGCCGTGCCTCCACCTGGTGCCTCGCGAGAAGACTGGAAGATCATTCGGTAAGTCTCCATCTTCCACATCATTGGATTGTTGTTCAGCGCGTACATGTGTTCGTCCGTAGTGCCCTATCTGAAATCGTAGGCTCGCCTCTGCCCTACGACGACGTCCTTAGCCTGCGGGACCGTATGTGGGAGATATCGCCAACGCTCGTGCGGTACGACGTGACCGAGCGTACATCGGTCGACGTTGCCCTCACTGGTTTACGAACGTTGGCATCTTCCACCTCCTCGCACGTCAAGGTGTCCGGACAACCCTTCAAGAAACTCGTTACCAACTTTTACCAGACCGATCCCATCTCTCGCGCGTGAGTACCGTGTGTTCTTGTGTGTGTTGGGGGGGATGACGCTGATGACTATTCCGCTATTCTAGTTCTGTCACGATGGCACAATGTACGCGTGCGTTCGTCAAGGGGGAGAATCAGGGCTTGAGCGGTGCACAACAGGCTGCGTACGCTTGAGGAGATGTTAGATTATTTTGGAGGGGGTTGGGTTGCAAAATATAATATATCATCTCATCAGATTACCCGCTCGTGGTGTGGAGTGGGATTCACCGAACATCCATTCTTCGCAGCTGAGCGCTGAGCGCTGATCCCATGGAAAACGTTGACCCCGGAAGAATGTCGACCCAACTGGCTCGGTGACCTGCCGGGTCTTCCGTCATCGTGATCACATGTCGTTCTGATCATCGCTTCCCACAACCCAGTCTCACTTCTCAGCTGTCGGTGGGGATACTGGGTTTCACCGTGATCGAGTCTCATTCCAAGCGACTTGTCTCCCCCTTGTCTTGAGTCATCCGGTCAGAGTTCGGAAAATCATGCCACCCACTGGAGTTCCGCCTGCACGTCAAGTCTCATGGCAACCCCCAACTTATCCATACCAAACTCGCACCACACGCAGGTTGAACGGTGAATATGTGTCGTTTAAACTTTGAAATTTGACGTCGTACTCGTACAAAAGACACACAAAAAAAAAAAAAAAGGTGGTCATCGGAAACCAAACGTTGGGCATTACATTAAATGGGGCAAACCATATCCCAGACAATACTCGTTAAAACAAAACAAAAACGATCTCCTAGGTATCATCATCGACATGACCCGAAAATCATTTCTTCATTTGATATTTTTGTTGTTTCATTCATGAAAAAAGTGGATCCGAGGCACGAACTGATGATGATTATGCGCTACCCTTCTCGAGGTCATCCTTCTCATGGGCGGCGTATTCTTCGGCCGAGTAGGTGGTCTTGGGAGTCCAGCCTGAAGAGGTACGAGGCGTGGTCTCTTCGAGCATGCGGTCGACTTGTTCGAGGGTGAGACCCTTGGTCTCGGGCACGAGGAAGTAGGCGTAGACGAAGGCGCACGTGCAGAGGCCGCCCTGTTCAAGTAGTTTATCGTCAGCAAAGATGTTCGACATGCAACGTTGTAAAAACCGCTACATACCCAGATGAAGAACACGTCAGAGCGGAGGTTACCAGCAGTGGGGTTCACCATGTAAGGCGTGATGACAGCGATGATGGTGTTCCAGAGCCAGTTCGAAGCAGTCGAGAGAGCGACACCACGGGAACGGATCGGGAGAGGGAAGATCTCGCCGATGACGACCCAAGCACCAGGTCCCCAGGTGGAGGCAAAGAAGAAGATGAAGATGGCAATAAATGCGACCTGGGCGTTGACGGCACCAAAGTTGTTGGCGACGGAGACACCATTAACCAAGTGGACCTTGTTGAAACCGACGGTGACACCAATGATGGCAACCAAGAACTGGCAGATGAGCATACCAAGGGCACCCCAGCTGAGAAAGCATAGTCAGTTTACTTGTTGATCTGTGCATGTCCGTGAACGGGGACTCACACAAGGAGGGGGCGACGACCGAACTTCTCGATGGTATAGAAGGAGATAGGAGTGGACAAGACGTTGACGAGCGTGAAGATCAAGGAGATGAGGAACGCGTTAGAGATGGCACCCGTCGACTGCAGGAAAGGAGTCGAATAGTAGAAGATGAAGTTGACACCAGTCCACTGTTGCATCATCTGGAGCGATGTACCAAGAATGGTGCGGCGGAGGTTAGAGCTTCCGGTCCAGAGGGAGCCAGAGAAGCAATATGACCAGCTGGAAAAGTAGCCAGTGATAGGGATCATCTTGCGTTCGTGCTCATTGTTGGCAACGATCTCAGCGAGTTCAGAGACGATGTACTCGGAGTCTTCAGGTTGACCACGAAGTCTCGAGAGGACAGCACGAGCGCGGTCGACCTGGTCCTTTTTAACGAAGTAACGAGGGGACTCAGGAAGGAGGAAAAGACCAATTCCGAGAATGAGACCCCAAGCGAATTGGATGCTGATCGGGATACGGTACGAGCCAGTGTCGCCACGGTTCTGAGTCGCGTAGTCAACGCAGGATGCGAGCAGGATACCAATAGTGATGCCTTGGATCCGATCATGTCAAAAACATAGAAACGTTTGATAATTGAAGTACTCACAGAATTGGTAACCTGATACGAGGGCACCACGGACCTTTCTCGGGCAGATTTCGGACATGTAAAGGATGATGATAGCGGAGACGAAACCGACACCCAAACCGGCGATCAGACGGCCAGCAACGATGAGGCCAAGGCCCTGGGTGGCAGCCTGGAGGATGCATCCAACGGTGTAGATGACACACCCAAGAATGATCGTCGGCCGACGCCCAATCCAGTCGGCGAAATCACCAGCAATCAAGGCACCTGTGAGGGAACACTTAGTCAGCACATCGCGCGCCCGAAAAGTAAGCAGCATACCGAAGAAAGTTCCGGCGGAGAGGATGGAGGTGATCAAGGAATTCCTTGAACTGGACAACGCAGTCGCATTGGGACCCATGATGAGGTGGATGAAGAGAGATGAGCCAGTAACACCATTGATGTATCCAGAGTCGTAACCGCTGTGGAAAGGTTGAGCGTGAAGACAAGAGGATGTGCGGAAAGGAAACTCACAAGAAAATACCACCAAAGGCAGCGAAGGCACAGAGCAAGTATGCCTTGACAGTGACCGGGGCTTCGATACGGTCGATGGCCGTAGGGCCGAAAGAGACTCCACCGCCAGGCATCGCTGAAGGAAGTCGAGAGCGCTAAGAGAGGAAGGGGGGATACGAGAGGAAGAAAGAAGCGCTCAGAACTCGGGATGCGTCCAAGGTTGAATCGCTCAGAGGCGAGGGTTTTAAGGGAAGCGGGAAGTCAAACTTAGACCGTCCCTGGATTAGGTTGGCAGGGGAAATGTATTCCCCACGCGAACCACCCCCACAACCAGACTAACCGCATGGTTGACATTGATGTGTACCTGATCTATCCGTCCTTGACAACGACCGAGCTCAGCATGCCAGACTCATCAGCATTGCAACATGATGGATATTCTAATACTCAGCAGCGAGTCAGAATATTATATGGATATCTTACGAGCGGGACTCTGGGACACACAGGATGGATTCCAGTTCTTCGTTTGCCCCGGAACCACACCGATCGCTCCCACGGGTTCACCGATCTGTCTCAACGAATTCAGCAGAAGAAATAAAGAGGCCGCCGTAGCCGCGTATAGGCGTGATGATGTGGGACAAGGAGGCATAATCATGACAGATCAACAAACCTTGGGATTTCCATCATAGTCGGCTATGTCATGCCGTGTGTAAGTACCTCGAGCTCGTAAGGTAGCGAAGAATCCCAGACTGCCACGGAGCTCGCCCGCCTCAGAGTCCGCGTCGGCCTGCGTCGGCTCACCCAGGACATGAAATTTTGAATTTGAGACAGTCTTCGTGCCTGCACTTAGCCGGCATCCGACGACCATATTGTCTCCCGACCAGTTTACTTTTGGCGGTCGCGTGCCTGGTTTTGGGTCGTCAGTCTTGTAAGTATGTCTCTCCATCATTTCGCAAAATGAGAGAAGCACTCCTCGCGAAAGGAACGGAGCATTCTGGACCTCTCCAACTATACGGCAAAAGCGTCTCACCGCCGTTTCAGTGGTTGGCATATGTGTTCCGTTCCGTGTCAATGACATCCCATCTACCTCGACAGCTCGAAATTGCATCTCAAACCCCTCGTCAGCAGAGCCCGGCTCAAGAGTCGCGGCGTCCCAATCGCATGTTCCATCAACATACTTTCAATCTTCCCATTGGTTGTCTGCCTCGGTCCGATGTGGACATTATTGACCGGAAGTCCGTCAAAAATTCTCTCGTGTCTCCATTTCTCCGCACTTCTTCAAGCGAATTTCGTGTATTGCAGAACCTCTATGCACTTCTTTACCGCCCCCGCCGTGATCGCATCAAAGAACGAGAGTCCATATATGGGGGTCGAGGTGCTCAGCGTGGACGACGAGCAATTTTTTTTTGCTGGCAACACATATACAGAACTGCTGTCGAACACTCGGCTCAGTGAATTCGTTGCACGCTGATCCGGACAGCCGTTGTCATCCAGGATTTCACCCAAAGCATTCCCGGGATCACTCCAAGCCTGACAGCGTATGACTCTGTGCTATAGTAAGCTATTTGGAATTCCCCGGAATATCCTGTTCCACAAATCCGACGATCTGGAGTCGTCTACCTCGCACGGCACGGACCAACGTCGCGGATGGTGTTGGAAGAATGGAGCCCGCTGAGGCATTCCGCGGGAATTGGGAAAGGTAGAAGCACGCCAGAACTCTTGGCCGAGGTGCATTGTGTGATCGGATAACTTTGTCCGTAGGGATTACTTACTACTGGAGGACCCATAACCCAATAGCTATATCAGAACAGAATGATATGATGGCGAACACTTGATGCTGCGATGGGTGTTTCACATCTGATTTCACACAGGGGGACGGCGTTAATAGTAAGTAGGTGCCCGCATCATGGTGAAACCTGAGTGGCGTTGGCGCCGTCTTCGCGTGCCCGTATGTTGTTGTACTTCAATGTGCTGTACTCGTCAAGAACCCCTATCTACCTGCCCAGGATATGTGGAAATACGTTCCCTATGCCTCGGTCTTGACAGCTACCCTCATCGAGGGATGCTCGACCTCAGGTAAGCAGATTAATTAAGACTCGACGGCCGAACCATACCACTGGCAGAAATCTCTAGAAGCGGAATGTTGACAACCCCATTCAAGCCAGATGCATCAAATCCTGTACCTGTACCTACCGGCTTCCTGAGGAAGCCGAGAGGATCAAAGAGGGACCCTATCCCCGTGAAGGAGCCTTCCAGACTAAGACCTTTTTGGACGTTTAAATATTTCATCTTCAAGGCTTGAACGTCCGAGGTTGCTATCCTCGAATCTCTCCATGTATAACTTACCGCCCACACAATTCTACTCACGATATCGTCCACGATCAGGAATGAAGCTCACGATCGCCGACGTACCCGTAGCTCGTGGTATACCCAAAGTGTACCTCAGGTAACCAGGTTCAAGGGAATTACAAACGTTGCCCGCTGCGGCGCTCATGAGTCGGCTCGTCGACTGGCCCGTGACCGTCAATGATTACGAACGAATCGGAATCGAGACTTGGAGTTCACCAAGCCAGATGCGCCGCGGCGTAATTCATAACGGGCGTCAGAGGGGGTTATCTCAGCCTATCTGAGGAACCGATAACGTACCTTGTGAGTGTTACGGTAAGTTATCATACTAGGGGGCCTTCGGTTTCTTATGAGCGGAAATAACGAACACAGCCCAGTCGGGGAATTTCTCCACCGAGGAGCACTAGTACTGGCGGGTTTTGACGGTGGATGGTGCCTCACCGAGGTATACGATGTTCCACAATGGCCAATGTGACCTCACCGCTGTCGTAGGATCTAGGCTGCAAAAAGAAGAAGAAAACTACCCACATAGATCTAGGAATGTACTTTCAAGCCAATTCAATCAAGCTTGCTTACCTTGGGTCTCAAACCACTTCGTTCACGGTTGGCGCATTCAACGTTCAGGAGCACAGCGAAGACGGGCCATAGGAACCAAGTTTTCTACGGCCTTTCCAGCTGCGTCATGGCGATGCACATGTCACTCTCTCGAGCTTGATGGACTCGGTGGGACTCGGTTCACCAAGCTCGCGAGAGTGAATGCGTGCAAGTTCAAACAATGGTAACGTCAGGGAAAATGTTGACCCACTGAGGTACTCCTCAAAGTATTCCACGATATGTGTCGCTGAGGACGTCATAGTAGGCTCCTGGTATTTTCACACACAAATCCATTACTCCAAAGTGAAGATTTTTGAATATAGAAGCTTTCGATGATATGTACTGCGATATATCACGAATGGACACAAACTCCTCACCGACAATCGTATTCTATGGACCCCGACCAGATGTTCGCCTCCTGCCGAACAAGCCACGCACGCTTGTGATTGCGTGCTTGACATAGGTCTTGGACTTTCCATAAAACCGGATGCGGAAGAGGTAGGTGAGAAGATATAGCATCAACAACTGCCGCGATGTCCGTGAGTGTGACGCACGGACAGAGAGGGCATGAACTGACATTGAAACCGATGAAGGCGCAGAAGATGCCAACATCCCTCCACCTGTGCGAGTAGTTCATGTGGAACTGCTGTGCGAGCCACTGGTCAGCATAACTTTCAGGACAATACAAGCAGTCCGAGCCGGCATCCGGATTTTGCACGTAACCCCCCGAGCTAGCTGCAAAGGGTTGTAGATAAGAAGCGCACGAGTACCCCGAAGGAGGCTGAACCACCGCAAACTCTTCCGGTGCGCACTGTATCGCTTGTCCATGAAGTACTGTGTGAAATGATTCTTAGCGGAATGGGTCCGTATGACTGAGTTCGTCCTTACCTTGGGTAACCAATGCTTCGAGAAAGTAAGTATAGGGGGAGACCCTGTACATCCATTTCCACCACCCTAGTTGTGAGTAAGGTTGGATGATGCCATTAAAAGTAAGAACGAAAGAGATGAGGAAACTGAATATCATGGCCGCTACTTCTGCATTGGGACTCATCGTTGCGACGGCTTCGCCGATGGTGGTATAGTAAAGCGGGAAGAGGAAACCCATTAGCAGGAAGGTGAAGGCTGCCCTGCTTGTCGGAAATCCAACTGTCCAGTACCAGCAAACGAAAAACAGCGTAGATCCCACGATGTTCCAGGGGAGTTCTACAAGGATCTGAGACGTGATGAGTGCAGTCCACGAATATGTTCTGCTGGGACGTTCTCGGATCTCGTAAACTTTGCGAAATCGCAGAAATATGACCTGGGCTTAATCGCGATGGGTACACTCAGAATTGCTGCGATGAACACTGCCTAGAAGAGCATTAGCGCCATAGCAGAGCTGATATTGAAGCACACTAACGAAAACTTGATTCAAGGTGCCCTCTATGGTGGAATGTCGCTTGAAGAACGTGAAGCCGATGAGCAAGCCACCAACTATGTTGAGCATCAACTTTGCCATCAAGTAGGTTGGATCCCGCCAATGGTGCTGAAGATTGCGAATGAGTAGGGTGTACAGTTGATAGGCCCACGGAGTCGCAAAGCCCGAGCCGATTGAAACGGCCACAGGTAATTCGTTCCTCCCTGCGTGAGTGATGGCATCGATCTCGCTTTGAACTAGAGCAGCTTCGGGAGAATTGGTCCAAATCTGATGCCAATCTGAGGCACTCTCTGCCGTGGCCCCAGTATCAATGACGTCCAGTATGAATTCAGCACTATTTAAGACGGAGTCGGTATACGGGGGTAGAGATCATCAAGTCATACGCACGGGTTCTCAGTAGGTGCGCAGGCACGCGATCCATTACCCTCGAAATATTCCACAAGGGTCGTTGAATTGGGTCCGATGTCACCAAAATAGACGGTCTCCCCGCCCTTGCGCAGTAACGACAATCGATCGAAAACCTGGAACAGCTCAGCGGAAGGCTGAACCAACGTACATCAGTATGCATCGGCTTGAATCAAGGTATTTTTCCCACCTGATGGATGCTACCGGTTGGAATGGGTAAGATATCGCCGACGGGTAACAAGAAACATGACGCACGTGCAGAGAATCGCCTGCCCACTATCCGCAAGCTCCCGAAGAAACGAGACGATGGCCCGAGCGCCTTGCGAGTCCAAACCAGAGGTAGGCTCGTCCAGGAACAATAAAAGCTTTGGCTAAGGCCCATTCGGTTTGAATGAGTGTCTTGATAAAATGAAACGACGTACTTTGGCAGCCAGTTCCACGCCAATGGTGGTTCTCTTCTTCATTTCGGCCCCTAGAGAACCTACCATAGCGTCTCTCTGTGCATCGAGGCCGCACATAGTGAGACATTTGTCAACGCTGTTGTGCGGGTGCTGAGTTTTGTAAGGAGTACCAATTAAACGACGCTTACTAGGCCTCTTTCTCGGCATTTGGAACGGAGAATGGTTGCCTCAGCTTCGCAGAAAATAACAAAGACTCTCTAACAGTCATCGTTTGAAGGTATGTGTCCATCTGTTGGCAATACCCACTGAGATGAAATCAGTGAAAATTCCTCATGAACACCCCAATTCACCTACGTCTGAGCTTGAAAGTCAGGAGGTAGAGGTTGTCCATTAATAAGGCGAGTCCCAGAAACTACACCTGTTTCGACACGCTCTGCCAATACGTTCAGAAGCGTTGTCTTTGAAAACATCAGTTACTCCGAATTGCGAGAGAATCGCGTTTACACACCATCTCTGTCCCAGACTCCCCCATGAGCGCAGTCAGCTTTCCCGGGGCGACAAAACCGGAAACGTCGTGGAGAAGGCGTCGATTTGCGATGTGGTAGCTGACATGCTCCCAGGTGAACGTGTCCTGCATCCTGGGTTGATGAGCAAGTGCATCCTGAGTATGCTCCTTGTGTCCTCTTCTATCATCTGCTTCCGAGATAGGTGAAGCTTGAACTCGTGTGTTCTCTTCATCAGAATTTGAGTTGGTCGGTGCATTACGAACCGAGGAGCGTGAACCTCGTTTGAAGAGCGTCGCAGACACCTGACCCACCGCAATCGTGTTGAACTCCGAAAACATCGCAAGGAGGGCTGTAAAGAAGACCGCGAAAGCGATCAGAATACCCAAGTTCTGTGCGGACGTGAGGTCTAGTGCAGGCAACAAGAAGGCTGAGACATACCCTCCATAGATGATTATACGAATAATAGAACGAGAGATTTACATATTGATTCCCGTCGACGTAGATGTCACCAGACTGGGAGCCAACAGTCATGCATGCTTTGTTGCTCTCTGGGTATGAATCATACAGTGGACCATTGGGAACGATATCTCCGCAGAGCCCGTTGATAGTGTGGAATTCGTTCACCATGAGTGATTCAAAAGAATATCCGAGAGGCTATCACTTGTATATGAGATTTCCTGTGTCGGATTGAAAGAAAACAGAGGAACTTGCGTGAATGTACTTGAGCCAATGCAATGCGCCAATCATCGCTGGCGAGGGTATCACATATCCCGCTAATTACAGCAAGTAAGGTCGACGTTTGGTCTCCACCAATGACGAAGCACCCACCATACAAGGATATTATTAATATCAGTATTCCTGCGACAGTTTGTGCTGGAGCCTCCGCAGGAAAGGCGGCTGCCAGACCACGAAAGAGCGCCTTTGCCACGAGTGTGGTGAGAAATTCAAACAAGAGGAACGTGCTGTGATCATTCGTGTGTTAGTAGAAAATCCAGGGAATGATGAGTTGACGTACAAGAATTGTCCCGCACTTCGCTGAAGGCCGACCAGGAAGTACAGGATGACGCTGAATAGTGTAATAATTATGAATGTGAACGGGATATCGACCAAGGTCAGCGCGATTGCATCGGTAAATGGGTGGTACATGGCTGCTCGGTGATGTTTCTCGACAATGGGTCTCTGAGCAAAAATGGAAGGTATCTCTGCCATGGCGAAAAGGGTAGGTAGGAAAACAGCACTGACGACAAGATGAGGCACAAAAGTAGACGAGATAGATACACCACTCACAGGAACAGGATGCCACCGCGAGAATAGAACGCTGTAGTGTCTGTCTCGAGTTGGAAGAATGTCGTCCCTAGAATAATAGCTTCTATGATGTATACACTGATAGTCCCTTAGAACAAATACGTCAACAACCATATTAAAACACTCACACAGCGGTGACAACTTGATTTGATATTGTAGCAAGCTTTATCTGGGTCCTCCTGACAATCGCAGCGCCGATTTGCATGGGTATCGACATAGTGTATGGAGTCTGTTTGGGGGCGTTGGCCGATGCTGATTTTCCAATGTATTTTTCCCGAAAATCGGCCATTTCTTCGCGATTTGCTTGAAATACAGATGAGCGTCGATAATACCGCTCGAACTCAACGGCCGTCGAAGGAATGCCACGCATCCCGTTCCGAACCTTGCGCCCGTTGGGATCCGTCACGGCCACCAGGAAGTCGGACGTCGTTTGTCGATTCGCAGGTTCGTACCCCATGTCGATGAAGAACTGCCTGGCCTGGTTTGCCGGGCCAAAGTAGACCATTCGACCTTCGTATATCAAACAAACCTTGTCAAACATGTCGTAGAGCGACTCGTCCGCTTGGTACAGCGAGACGATCGTAACCATCCTAGCGAGGTTAGTGGCTATCCGCAGAGCGTGAACATATTCAACGGCAGTAGACGTGTCTAGCCCACCCGTCGAGCTAAGGATGAGATGAGCGGAGGTAACTGAGCCTCAAGGACTAACGAGACGTACTTGTCCCAACATGTCACCTGACTCCTCGTGGCCAACGTCTCGCTGACTGAGACTCTTTTCTTCTCTCCGTCAGACACCCCTCTGATTGCTGCATCTCCGACGAGTGTTTTCCTAACGCGTCGCAGACCAAAAACGGTCAGCAAGATGTCCATAATGTTCGCCCAAACCTTTCCACGTGACATTCCACGAACCCCCGCCCGGGGTTCGCGCGTCATTGCGGCGAAACCAATAGTCTGTTCAACTGTGAGCGTCGGAAAAAGAATATCCTCTTCTGCGCAGTATTGGACATCTCCACGATAGTGACGGCGAATATCGGCTGGTGTCAAAGAGTTGTACCAGACGTGGCCTTCAACGGAGTGAAATTCGTGTCGTCTGTTAGCCAATACTTTGAGGAATGTGCTACACCCAGATCTGGGTCGCCCAATAACCACTGTAACTCATCAAGTCCCCGGATCAACCCTTGTAATACAGCACGTACGAAGCATCTCGCCAGGGTTAACGACGCCTTGGAAACCATCGATGATGTCACGCAGTTCTGGGTGACGAAGCCTTTTAATAAAATGAACCAAGTTCAGCGGGTTTAAAATCGATCCGAGAGTTTTTTGCAATGACACCGAGGCGCCTTTTCCGACTACGCGAAGTTGGTCAAACAGAACACCCAGTTCCCGTGATCTGATGTCAGCCTCATCGCGTCTAAAACCAAACGACCGATCAGAAAATGGTTCAGAAAGCTAAACGATAGTCACCTCTTGAGCAAGTCCTGTAAAACATCGATTGGACTTGGTTTGCTTGGGGCGTCGGGGATACTCAACCTGTGCCGTAGTGATTCAACTGCCCCCGGATCGAAGAAGTCCAACGCCACGTGAGAGGCAGAGTTTCGAGGTCCAGTCCCTTGCTCTCCCTGACTCGTCTGACTAGCGGAAGCTATAGGAGCGTCCGCCAGCGCAAGTAAGGCATTCAGATAATCTGTGTTTCCGAGCTCTGCAAGGAGTTCGTTTACGGAATCGGGCAGTATATGTTCGCCTTGCCCTCGTGCAGCCTGTTCGCGCTGAGAATCAGGAACTGACATGACAAGCGAAGGGGGAGAGGTAAATGATACAACCATCGATAGGGCAACCTACCAGACGCACATAGGAGGTGATACCCTAATGAAGGATGCCGACTGAAGCATTAGTCATCACAAGGAAGACCTGCGTCCACGAAAGAATGGTGTGCTGCAATAACCTACATGACACTCACCAATGTGACACCCACTTAAAAGCCGGCCTATATGCCCAAGAAATACATCGCATTCAAATGGAGCAATGACACTATTGAGGTACTGTTCGAATCGGGATGAGGAGTCGCAGGGATGAAGGGATATCGCCAAGTAATGGTACAACATGCTAGAGTATCAGATAGAGTAGACAAGGAGGGTATTACGAGAAGAAAACTCGAAGAAGGTGAGCTGAGAATTCGTACAAAAATCGAGACGTGACTCACCTGAATCATTGTCTGAGAGTTGATAGTGGCAAGGTCGAATAAAAGCAACAAAGGCGAAGTTGCGTAATGGCCACCGACGGCTCACGGATCCTCGAAACTCTTTCAATGTCCGCCATATCCGTCCCTATGAAGAAGTTCGACTGTGGGTGTCTGAGGCTGGATATGACTGAAAACCACTCACAGTGAAAGTTTTGGGTGGAGATAGCGAGTCCACATCAGCGGAGATGTGTTTGGTACCTGCGCTTCCACTCGTGTCTTGACTTGTGCCATTCTGCGATGTGCAAGGTAGGGACTCGGTGGAGAATCTCTGATAGGTCCCACTAAACTCAGCACAAGGTCGAGACTTGGTTCCTATCAACTCACTGGCATGAAACTTTGAAAACGCTGGGCCGAAGGATCCCTTGAATAAAGAGAGTGTGATGCGCGGTCGTTCTAGAAGCAGAACAGGACGATCGGACGATCAATAAGGCTCCTTCGCGAAGTGTATCGCACACCTACCACACTAGCATACATATAACTCGATGATGCACCGTAGGGATGTTGTATCATCTTGGGGCACAGAACATTGGAAAGGAGAGGAATCGAATCAAATTTTCGATGGTTCGGTTGGCTGGTATAATGCCAAGTAGTCTAGTTCGCTCCGAGGACTAGGTTGGCAGCGGGGGCCGTAGCGCTCTCGGTTAACGAACGTCGTCGAGAGCAAGCAGGTGGGGTAACGACAGACGCTGGTACGACGGGGGCTGAGCAGAGGCGGGGCAACCAAGATAGAGGTCATCATGCCATTCTCACTCCGCATCGGGTACTATCATACATCCGAACTTGGAGTAGTTCGATCCTAGTAAATGACGCTGATCTTGAAGCCAACCTCTCGAATCGGAAGTAAGTAAGTAATATTACAACAATGCATTCAGCGGTGTACTATTAGGTCCGTATGTATCCTAACGTGAAGCTCCTGGGAATCCCGTAGAGCATTCGTATATCCACGTTATCCATAGTCTCCCCCTCGATGAGCAGAAGACAGTCGTTCCGAGTCTGTACGTTATCCACATGGGACTAAAAATGCCATTTGCCATTTACCCGTCCAGCCATGACATATCGATAACTCAGGGAGTCCGATTTCTACTATTTCCTCTGAGAGTAACATCACTTACGTTGGGCCGGAGACCACAAAAGCCTGCAAGGTGTGATTTCGAATCGTTGTTGGAAAAAGCGGATGAGTTATGCTAGCAATAGCCTAGAGAGAGGAGGTCAACAAGTTGTATCCTTTCAACGCTGCAAGAAAGTAGAAGTACGAGCAGTTGGTTGTACTGAGTATCGAATCCAAGGAGTTCAAACAAATTCACTCGTCACTCTGAAACTGTACACAACTCATACTCTTATTGCTATTCGTACAAAACCTACTGAGAACACATAACTTACAACGATAGTTTACTTTTCGTGCCTCTTCCTCGCCAGAGGACATTTTACCAGATGAGCTGGCCACTAGTGGAATGTCAGCACGGTCGCAAACGGCAGGAAAAAGGACACGTACCCATCGACGAGGTAGTCACCACCCGTCATGTACCTTGCGTGGTTAGAGAGGAGGAGCAAGGTCTGCCCAACCACCTCTTCGGGCTAAAGAGAAAAATGTACTTTCAATACCACATGCTCAAAAATCAGATGGATAAGCTCACCTCCGCGAAGCGCCTGAGAGGAACGTTCTGCGCCTGGTGTTGACGAATGTCCTCGTCCATGTGCTTGGTCTGGTCGGTGTCGACTAGAGTGCCAATCTCAAAACCAACTCTCGATGAAAAGCAACAGACTGCCTACCATAACCAGGGGATACGGTATTGACTCGGATCTTCTGTTCAGCCCACTCGGCAGCGAGAGCCTTAGACAGCTGACGAACAGCGGCCTTCGACGAGTTGTAGAATGCCTGCATAATAACAATGCTCGTCAATCACCGGCGGTGCAGTGAAAAAGATGAAAACTGACCTGCGTCAAAGGCTTGTTACGGGAAGATTGGTTGATGATCTGGGCGCTCATCGATGCGGTGATGACAATAGAACCGTCCTCGCGCTTCTCATCAATCCAGATCCTGCGAATACAATCAGGTTGGAAATGAAATGCAAAATAATATGATGTCTCACTTCGCAGCAGCACGAGCGGTGTTGAAAACACCAAAGACGTTGACCCCAAAGACATTTTTGAAGTCGTCGTACGACAAATCAAGGGCGGGCTTAACGACCGAGATGCCAGCGTTCTGAACATTGTACGTGAGACAAAAGGAGTGAAGGCAAATGGAGATGTAAACGTACAGCGACCACACCATTGATCTGACCGAGCTCCTTCTGGATGTTCTTGAAAGTTTCCTGGAGCTTGTCGAAGTCACACACGTCGCATTTATAGGCCTAAACAAAGCGTGTCGTATCAGCAAGTAGATCTAGTGACGACAAACAGGAAATAGAATGTACCCGGACTTTGACGTTCTGGAATTTCTTCTGAATCTCGTCCGCGATATCGGGGGCATTTTTCGATTGCCTGGTAGAGCGAAAAAGGCAATAAGTATCTCGCGACGAAGTAGAAGAACGCAGACAAACCTGTAGATGATGGCGACGTTCGCGCCAGCTTGGGCGAGAGCCTGGCTGAAAGCACGACCGATGCCGCGGTTCCCGCCGGTCACGACATAGCAGCCTACAAAGTCACTCAAGTCAGTCTCACCGACGAAAACAAAGACGCGTGCAAGAAACGCACCTTCGAGCTTCATAAGGAAACCCTGATTAGTATTCGACATTTTGGAGAATAAGTTAGAGATGAATCGAGGGGTGGGGAAATTACTGATTGATGCCACTTTACGATGAGAATGAGAGGCTGGGAGACAAGTCCCAGGTGCCAGGTGGGCTTTTATGTTTTTCTCTGAATGCCCCTCAACATACCAATCGACGCCAGAGGAGGAGCGATTGAATACTCGACTTGCCTGATCGGGACTCACCTCCTCTGGCTGGAATACCCTCGAACAGCCACAAGTCTCCTCTCCCTTCGATCCGTTCAGTTGACCCCGTAGAAGTTCCTCATCGAACTTGCCAAGCCAACATCTCGATCGGCACCCACTAATAAATCGAAAGTAGCGTAGTTTCAAAATCGAACGGGTTTTATATATCCACATGAACGCCAGGCCCACATAAATAAATGTTAACCGCTTCACCCCACAACCCCCAAACCTGATCGTGGATTTTACCCTAAACAAGCGCCACAAGCGTTTCAATTATCCCATTGACACACCGATCGGCGTTCGAGACCACTCACGATCGAGAGCGTCTGGGCGGCGGGTGACTTCCGCTTTTATGCCCTGACGACTCCTACGGTGACTTCCACCTCTCCTAGCTCATTGTCCCTACTAGAGCCCCTCTTCCCAAAAGCCCCAAGCACTCGTGAACTTGCCCATTGCGTCAGCGCCAGAACGTCTGCGTCTGGGAGACTCGGTCGTACGTGTGGTGAGAGCGTAATAATGAGCGCTGGCGATGTCGTTTGAACCCAATCGTGTTCCCGTGAGTCCTGAATATGATCGTGGTCGTGGCTGTGGCCGTTCGAATACGTATGACCGTTGGTAGGGATCTGCGAAATGTTACCTTCGGCAGATCGTGAGTGCCCGGCGGGCATGACCTGCCAAACATGTGGGGCCGGCAAATGTACAACGTGCTCGTGACGCTCGATCTAATTGAACTCGTTTTCAGTGACCTAGAACATATCAAGTAAACTTGATTTTCACATACCTCCCTAACGACCCTCCAGAACGCCTCCATCTTCCCAGCAGGCCCGATAGCTGGTGACATCGCTACGCCGTTATTGACCCCCGGCGGTTTCATCGGCGGCGAAGTTTGCAGCAGTACCCCGCCAAGTACGACACAGGCAGCAAACGCCACGTGAGCCGTGACGATCACCTCTACCGCCGCAAGCGCAAGATCGAATGGGGCATAATGTACACTAGAATTGTGATCAGACGATTCAATGAGGTTCTCGCCCTCGACCAAGAAAAAGAAGAGGAGACTTTCACACGTACACGTCTAGAACCATCTCGGCGCCCAAAATCGCAATGCAAAACAGGATTGGTGGAAGTGCATAGGGGTTCCGAAAGACTCGTCGGAGACCAGTCGTACGATCCTGGTGTTGAGCTTGGTATCCTGGTTGGAAGAGAGAAAACGGGGAGGGAATGTGTTTGTTTGTTACTACGATCGAGGGATAGTCAGGATCGAGAGACTGAGTACGTCGTAGAAGTGAGACGTACTGCTCACTAGCACTTCATGTTGACCGAATACAGCAGAGGTGGCTATTAATGAGAGCAGGACAAGCAGAATGAGTAGCACGGGAAACCGAAGACTAGGTTCCGCGTAAGTCTGCTGTGTGGAAAAGTGACCCAATCTGCAACTCACCCCAGCGTCTCGGGATTGTCGTCGCCCCAATGATGGTGATGTCCATCGCCAGCTGTCAATTCAGCATCAATATACGCATCGTGCATTGAGCAAACACTCTTACCTGGACTGCCTCCACCGTGACCATGACCATGTCCGTGTGCACCACCGCTAGCCGACAGCAATAGATGCTCAATAGCCTCTTTCGCAACATATATACCCGCGAACATCAGGTAGACACACTGGGAAAAGAGGAGAGTTGTGCCACCCCGCGCTGGTCTATATCCAGTGTCCTCAGTGACGTCCAGGGCAAGAGAAGCAGGCTAGTGACACCTACCCATACATCCCCATTCCCTTCCCTTTCAGTTGTCGTGCGATAATGACAGGCCCGGCGACACCGACTGCATCAAACACAACCCAATAGCCCAGTCCGGTGCAAGCAAGTGAGCCAATGCTTTGACCACGTCCCCACAGCAACGCGCCGAGAACAAACTGGGCGCCAGCAGTGATTCCAGCAGCCATTCCGGTGGAGGAGATATTTTCGTTCGGAGCCGCGAGAGTTGCAGATGGTGAGGGTGATACCGAACTCGTCCTCGAAGCAGCCGGGGACTTGGACTGAGAACGTGGCATCAGCTCCCCTGTGGCACTTGGGGGGGCGAAAAGCGAGTCATTCGATATTGGACTCCAAGGAGATATTGGCATGGGAGCGGGTGTAGTGTGTAAATTTTCCACTTTGCTCGGCATAGTGAATGCCTGTGACTGCCCAGGTTCGAGGAAAGAAAAGAAGTTGTGTGAGACGGAGTGCTTGTGATGGTGACCACGTCTTGTGGTAATGCTCGTAGTTAGAGGGCGTATACCCTCGGGCTCTGAATTCGATTTGGGCAGACCACCAAACGTGAACCCGGCATTGAACTCTCGTCCGGCTTGGGCACCTGGACCTAGTGCTGGTTCCGACTGAGAGCCAGGAATCAGGACCGGATCTGGGTGCGGATCTGGAGCTTCTTCATCGATAGGTCGCTCATTTTCGGAGATCGTAGCCTGAGGTCTTGGGAAGAATATGGAGAGATTACGAGAGTGTAGACGTGAATGTCGTCTGGTATGCCCAGGCGGAATACGTGTGTCGCTATCTGACACGTTAACCTCGGGAGCACCACTTGAAGGGAATGCGTGGAGCTGGACACGGGCAGGGAACGAGGTGGCAAGGGGTGAGGAGATCGGTGGGACAAATGGTCCAGACGAAATGGAGCGCGTCCGTGAGTGGGCAGAAATATTATGTGGGGCAAAAGATGTGTGGAAAGGAGAAGCAGGGGGTGAGTTGAGATTAACGCTCGGTGGACAGCGTGAAGGAATTCCAGTGACGAGTGATGGCAGTATATTGGACTTGCTGCGAGCTGGAATGCCGGAACCTAGAGGTGGATGGGTGTGCGGTGCAGAATGGACACGACTCCTGGGTGGGGAAGGAGGTATTGAGGGTATCGGAACCGGTAAGGAAGGCTCCGTTGAAACTAATCGATCGTTTTGTTCCATGACAGGATCGTCACTTGGATCTTCTTTACTGGATTTACGCCTATGCACTGCGGACATGCTGGCTGCCGGATTGCCGAAGGAATGGACTTTTTACAGTGCCTACACACAGCGCTGGAAGAAAACACGAAGATGGACTTCGGGGATGCCACGAGTGCTGGAACGAGTGGAAACGGAGCTGCAAGACGTCAGCGGGTAATGATCGTTTGGGGTGCTGTTATAACCGTTTAGCAAGGAGGCACTGTATATAGCGAGTAAACCCAAGCTCATGCACGAAGACACACCTGGAGAGAGGCTGGTTTGAGCGAGTCTGGGAGTTTGGAGACCAGGGCCGTGTCGACTAGCGGTCCCGAAAAGAGAGTTTTGACAACTGCATTGCCAAGATCAGTGTGGGCCCTTCATTTCGACAAGATAATTTGCACACCTCAGTCCGCGAAGAAAAATGAACCGTACAGGACTCGTACAGGTTGAACTTGTGTCAGACTCAAGGCTGTCCTGGCGTGAACAACACGACAAAGTTAATACAATGATAGCCGCTGCCACTGGTGGGGTACAGCCACCGTCGTGCCATTAGAGCCTGACAACTGACAGCTGCCAACTGGACAACTATGGACGGGTGATGGACTATGACGGTCATACGAGCAAGAACCATGATGCCATCACCAGGCCGAGCCCTTTTGCATCCTCGATTCAGCAGGAAGCCAGTAGACAAGCAAAGAAATAGTACATGAACTTGAAAGTTGCAAACCTGGCAAGCCTTTGCCCTAACACCGGCGCCGAAAGGCATCAATTTCGTATCCAAGAGTAAACCGGCATATCCGACTCGGAAGGGTACACGTCCAAACATTTCAAGGTAGGTATCAATGAAGCAAATTCCTCGCGATGCTTAATGGATATCACTGGTAACCTGATCTTGAGTGTCTCGAGGGGACACTTTGACCGTTTCAAGAACTTCTTGAACTTTGTATATGGCCAATTTGGAACCGTGAGGTCGAGATGCACAAGTCCGGGAAGAATCAAGTTATCTAGAAGTGTTGCAGTGGTACCGACACGTACGACAACCGTTAATGAGCGAAGGATGGGATGGGTGAGAGGAGTATGTCGAAATGCGTTGTCGATGGTGATTGATGAGGCAACGACATCTTCGAGGCGTGGACAAAGTTGGAGTATTATCAAGGCAGTGTCTTCTGTATGGCTGCCGTTTAGCCTGAGGTGTGTGATCTCTGTCCAAACGGGGTCGAAGACGGTGAAGAGAGTATGGTCCAGGGTGTTGAGAATGCGACCCTGGATAGTCACGGTGAGCACACGATGCCCTGAACCCTCGGGCAAGGGCTTCTCGGGAATGTGAATGTCCTCGAAAACATCGTTGACTTCCCCACTGGCGTGCTCCCGAAATTGGAGATGATGCAAGTTTGGGAGCGTCAGTGTGCCAAGGCACGGACCATTTCCATAAAACTCCATTATGTCTAGGACACGGAGTTTCGGATAATTCAACGAGACTGGTGAGACATGTTTGCGAGTAGGAACAGGGGCCAAGACGAAGTGCTCGAGGTTGGGGCACATCTGGAGGAGCGCCAAGAAAACGCGCTCATCAATCTCACGGTGGTCGCCTTCGAGCACAACCGCGAGGCGTGTGAGGTTCGTCCATCCTGGATCAAAGATAGACAACTCCTCCATCTGGAGATCGAGAGCGCAGAAGGAGAGAGTGCGGAGGCGGGGGTGTGGTTGGATGATCGATATCTTCTGCTCCATTCCCTTCAAATCTCCGGCAATGTTTAAACGCTCCAGAAGAGGAACGTCCTCCAGCAACTGATCAAGACAGTGGGGATTGGTGAGGTAGACGGTAAGTTCCGCGCACCGAGCAGCGTAGCGCTGTGCGAAGTCGGCAGCTGTGGATCTCCACGATCCCGCACACAACTCGGGGTATGAACAGACTCCAAGCGACAGCGAACAGAGCCTCGTATTCGTGAGCCAATATTGATGGTAGAGGGCGAGCTGCTCCTCCATTCCCTCATCAAACTCCATGATCAACAAGGAAGACCACAGTCTCGGTGTAGCTAGCGCTACCTCTCTCCAACTCCGACAGATTTGTGTCAGGAGTAACGGTGCGGTTGCTTGGTTTGGGTCGATATGCTTCTGCTCGCCGGGCAAACACTGGAGGAAGATCTCCTTGAGGATATCCAAGGGAAGGCGACGGATCCATGACGTGAAGCTCTCGTTAGCTTTCATTGAAGACACGATCCGCTCACGCTTCAGGTGGAGTTGACGGAGGATTGTTTCGACCCGGTCTGCGATGGTGTCTATGTCGTTGATTTGCTCCTTTTGCTGAGAAACAATGTCACGAATCAAAAACATGTCTGATTCTGACGGGGCATGGTTCGAGTTCGAGTACTTCGAGGAGTACGGCGGAGTGTTGACGGACGGAAACTGTGGTCACGGTTCACATCATCAGCATTCGCATCTTGGTGGTCACGACTGGGGAAGATGAGGAATCTTACAATTGCACCAAGATCGATCGACTGAAGCTGGAAGTGAAACCGCGGCGAGCGAGTCAGTTGTTGTAGACAGAGTTATCTACTCAACTTACCGATTGGAGTAGCTTCAAAACCGACATATCTGCACAGTCTGTGCTCTTGACCGTAAATACTAGGACTCCGAAACAATCTGTCCGACGATCAGCACTGCTAAGATTGCTGGTAGAGAGAGATACAAACATTAACCGCGAATGAAGATACTAGCTCGTTACGATACCTGGTAGAGAGAAACACGAAGTTGGGAAAGAAAGAATAGGGGCGGGGATTTATATTTAATGCTTAACTACCTTCGATCTCGATGTTGAAATAGGAAAAGGAGTGCATGGACCAGTAACACGGACCTCGTCTCTAACAAGTGTAGTCTGCGTCGTCGAAAGTTGAAACCGTTCAAATTGTTGACAGTCCCAGGCTGTCGATTTTTCACTGCCGAGTCAGCGCCTCAGTGTAGTCTGGTGACCCTCAGCGCCTCTCAGAGCTAGTCTCCGCAAACCAGACTCTCGATTAGCAGAAGACAGTCCGAGTCGTTCTGCGCTGAAGCTGAGTTGGCCCGAAGCGTTCCGTGGTACAGGTCCCAGGATATTCTTCACGACCACCAAACGGACACCACCAGAACGGATGTATTCTTGGGTCTGCCTGGGTTAGACTAATAGTGGGCTGGTGACCAGCCTGGAATCGTTGGATGCAATCCCCAAGTTGGCGAATGGTAAACATTTGGTTGTACACATGGTGGTTAAGACGACATCCAGAGTTGATAAGCATCGTCATCCAATTCCGAAAGGACTGAATCACTCTCCGTCTCATCTAAATCGCTCTCCATCGCATCTGAAATGTGCTCCTTCCCATGATCCAAGTCCAGGCGTTGCAGCGTGGGTAGCATTGAAGTGAACTCTTTTCGCGACTTGGAGGGTACTTTCAGTCCCTTGATCCTGAGTGTCTCGAGCAGACATTGTGACCGAGTCAAGAAGTGCTTGAACCTCCTGCGCGGTTCTTCAAGAGTGTAAGGTCAAGATGACGCAAGTTGGGCAAGGTTAATGCGCTTAAAACTGTGCTGATGGCGCCACATTTTAAATGAACTTTCAGCGAGCGAAGAACGGGATGGACGAGAGGATCTCGATGACTTTGTAGTGTGACGTTCGCAGCGGAAATGATTTCCATGTTCTCGAGGCGGGGACAAAGCTGGAGTAGTGTCTCGACAATATTTCCACTACATTCGATGTTCAGCCTGAGGTGGGTAAGCTCTTTCCATCCAGGGTAGCCATTAAGAGCCATGTTGAGATGGCCTGGTCCATCGAGCAATGGCCGTTCGTGAGTGGGAATCCCCTCGAAGGTAGTGTTGAAGTCGTGAAATGCGTTCCGAATGCAGAGAAGCTGACACAAGTTGGCCCTTGGGGAGCATCAGCCTGTCCGGACACAGATTATCATCGGACAAACCCATTACTTCCAGTACACGGAGTTTCGGGTGGGTAAGCGAGGTAGGATGATTCCGTTCGGAAAGGCAAACAGGGCGAATGACAAGGTGCTCGAGGTTGGGACACATTTGAAGTCAAATCAAGAGCACGGGATCCTCGGTAGAACGGGGCATCAATAGTGCGAGGTGTGTGAGGTTCATCCATCCCGGATTGAAGAAAGCCAAGAGGTCCGTGTCGAACCTAAAGGAGCAGATAATGAGAGTGCGAAGGCGAGGGCGGGGGCGGGGTTGAACGATTGATATTGTCTGCTCCTCTCTGATACTGCCAATGGGTCCATAAAGGCAGAGACGCTCCAGATTGGGGACATCCTGAAGCAGCCGATACAGACCATTGGCGACGTCAAAGCGGATGTTGAGTTCTGTGCATCGACTAGTGTGGGATCAAGAACTGGATTGCCATTGCGGTCCACTGGTCATAGTGAGAAGAACCAGATAATATAACTGCACGAGAAAGCGTACAAAGCTTTGCATTCTTGAGAAAACGGTTGCAGAAAGAAACTTGCTGTTCCGGTTTCTTCATAGTCGGGAAGACATCCAACGAAGACCAGAGTCTCGGTGTATCGAGCACAACATCTCGCCAACTCCTACAGACGCCGGTCAGAAGCAATGGGGCAACGTTTTTCGCAACACTGAACGTCATCTCGTTGGATAAACATCGCATGAAAATTTCCCGGAGTACATCCGAGGGTAGGCGGCGGATACACGAGACGAAGCCCTCATGCGTCCTCATTGAAGACTTGAATTGCTTGCGTTTCTCATGAAGCAGATGCAGAATCGATTCTGTTCGCTCCACGAGGGTGTCAATGGCATCGACCTGCTTCTGGCGCTGGGAAATGATTTCACGGATTGCAGGAATTTCTAACACTGGGGCGGTGTAGTTGGAGGCGGAGTACTTGGAGTACGGGGTATCGAGGGATGGAAACTGTAGCTCAGCATCAGCATTATTCTGAGAGGGAAGATGAGGTTAGAACTTACGAGGACATGGGTGTCAATTTCAAGTACATTAAGCTGTGACAGCCGTCAACTACGTCCCGCTTTATTATTACAGTACTGGCGAACTCACTGTCCGAAGTAGATTTTCGACTTCCTGAAACATTCTGACAGCACGCGCTTCGATGTCCCGCGATGAAATCCGTGGTTGGTCCCCAACGGAGAAAGTGAATTAAGTAGAGTTACAAGTTCAAACTGGTACTTACTTAGTCGCGTTCAATTACGCGAAACACGTGAGATCCCGGTATTCTCGGAGGTAGTACGCCTGAAAATCTGAGACTCAAGAGAGGACCACCTGAGGCAAGCGATCCATCACGGTATGCGCCGATTCTGATACAGAATGAAACCACTCATCTTCTCAGGCCCCAGCCCGCGAGTAACTCCAATCCTACGGCCTCGGGTAGCGTTCCGACAACGAGCGTATGTTGATCACTGGCATCATGGACTCCGGTGGCAAGCACCAAACTAGCTGTAGTGAACAGGAAACGAATTACTCAAGAGAAAGTAAAGGAATGGGAACGGATTATTGAGCAGCGATGGTAACAAAACGTGAACATCGATTTTTGTCCTCGCCCAATAGGTGAGGGACATCAAGGCGCCTCGTCTTGGTCAAAGGAAAATGTTGCCCTCTCGAGTTCATCCCATGACTCGGCGACTCCAAATATTGACGGAAGCTCTGCCCATGCCTGCTGCCTTGCCTCCTCATGTAAATCCTTGAAAAAATATTCGCACCCCTCGCAAAACTGTGAGTCCCATTCCCAACTCGTGAACGGATCCAAGAGGTTCCGAGGGGATTCTGCCCCGGGCCAAACCTCTTCGAATATTCGACCGCATACTGTCTCGCACTCGAACATGTTATCATAGATGTCATAGCAACTTGCCTTCCGATTCGGGTCCCTAAGCCAGTTGAATCCCCTGCAGTAAATTGTGGGGAGTTTGTCCCTTCCAATGACACACGCTCGCCGATTCTCCGGACATAGGTGGCAAGCGCCTACTAGTTCATCATCATATCCTTCCATAATGTATTCCACGGGGCACGAAAGTGCGCAGAGGAACAAAGTGACCGGGAGAATTGATAGGAGTCCCACTTCTCTTGCAAGATTGATGATTCGAAAGCTGAACTTGTCCTGCCCAATGATATTGGTGGGGTTGAGGTTGGGAGTGCTGTCGCAGGTAAGAGTTTGGGTCGTCTGATTCTTGACGAAATCCTCCAGGTACGCCTGTGCCTCGTCAAATAACTGGATAATGATATACTTTTTCCCCAAGCGCAGGAATGTTGAGAGCGTTTGGAAACAGATCGGCTTCGCAGGGAATGCGTGCCTGCTGGATGTTAGCAAAATTCAAGGTCCTAGGGAAGAATAACACGCACCGCCCACCATACATTGCCTGGAGCACTGTTTGGACATCGGAAACTGAGTCGTAGAGAGTGACAACAGGGCAACCCTCCTTCGTTGGTAGTTCAGGATCGTCTGGTTTGGCGCACGAGAACATATCCTTGAATACGGTAGAATAAGAGGAAAGCACGCCACGGTGGACGCGAAAATGCTTTCCTTCGACAGCTATAATAACATTGCCGTCATCGAACCAGGGAGTGCAACGATCTTCTTCGCCGAGCGAGGTCATGATGGTTGAATTAAAGCGATAATTGTGAGTAAGCTTGCAAAAGTGTGGCGTACCCCTATCTCGAAACGAGAACATCCACAAGTGCGGTTAGAGTAAGAATAATATCCACAAGACATATCTCAAAAGTCAGTATCGTAACGTTCGTAGCTCTCGTTCTTCCTGAAGTGTGTCCATGAAGAAAATCCGAACGCAGATGGTAATCTATCCCAAGCGTCCTCCCGCCCATCTTCAATCTCCCGGTGGCAATAAATCATACAATTATAACAAAACCTCGAGTCCCATCGAGGATCCCAACGCAAGAAGGGGTCTCGAAACCTCGGCAGGTCAGGAGACCACAACTCCGCAATCGTGGCGAAGTTCCCAAACGCACACTTGACCTCGTCTACACAACATGGTCTGTTCTCCTTCAACCATCCAAGCGTCAGAGACCGCAACTCCAAAAGGTTTTCCCTGCCCATGAGGCATGACTTTTGGTTGGCGGGAGTTAGGCGATGAAAAGTGCCGCCAAAGTGATATCCATCGAGAATCGCAGCCAAGGGACAGGCGCAGACACAGCGGTGCATCGCCACGGGGAGTATTGACACCACCCCAAACTCTCGAGCGAGGTTGATCAGCTGGAAGTCGTACCTATCCCTTCCAGTAATAGGACGCTCGAGACCAGGCGGCAAGAATAGAAGAGAGAACAAGGACGTCGGATAGCATCGTTCTATCCTGGAACTGGCTTCGTCGAATAACCAGCGTATCTCGTACTTCTTGCCTAGGCGAAGAAAGGCCGTGATCACGGAGATGTGCATAGGCTCCCTGGTAGGTATTCGCTGCCTAATCAGTGTTAACATCAACGTCGGAGCGTTAGTGGGTACACGACGCACGGTGTCGCGTACAATGTCTTGAGAACAATTTGAACCTCCGGTGCCAAATCGTCCAGAGTAACAACGGGACATCCGTCAATCTTGTGTTCCCGTTCCGAAGTCTTGTTGGGTTGGAGAGGGAAAAGCATGTTGTGGAACACTCGGGAGGCTGAGGAGAGCACGAGTCGATGAACGCGAAAGTATTTCCCTTCCACGGCAAGGACGACGTTTCCATCGGGCAGCCAGGGGTCGAGGCGAGCACTTGAGCTCGTACCGTTGGGAATAGGCATACAAGACCGGGAACTTGCAGCGGGGGGGAGCAAAGCTCCAGAAGACTCGGCCACGACGGTTACACGCATTCGTGGCCGTAGCCTCTGCTCGGAACAGCCATGGAAACGAGGATGCCTTCAGGCCACTGCTCGGATAGATGAAGAAGCCGACGGCATGCGTGGTCACGGTGCATCTGCGCGTGCGGTCATCATGGGGGAAGTCAATTAACGGAATACGCATGTATCGCGTGCATCCCAGTGCTGGATTATCGGATATCGTTGGACTGCGAGTATTTTTTCATGCTAGCCTCAGACTAGCTAGCATGATCGGAGGATCCGGACTCGTTGGCCCGCCGCAGCATCTTACTTTCATCATGATATCACCTATTTTCAAGATGTTCAGCCAATGTTGTAACTTCCCTGTCACCTCGAATTCGAATTCAGGACTCGGAAGCGTGAAGCTTTGAAGCTTCAGATCTTCAGACCCTTGGGTGGTACCTGCTCCTGCCAGGTGGCAGTCGATGATTCAGAGCCACTCTGAGCGGGCCTTGAATCAATATCAATGACAAAACGACGGTTGACAGCCTTTACTTATCTCCGAATCCACGTATACCAGGTCCTTTCTGATCCCTTTCATACTCCCGTCCACCATCACAGCGAAGAGCCTCAAGAACTTGGCCTGAACGTATTCACGGGCTACCCTTCATCAGACTGTCTGAGACAGTATTGGTGCGTAACTTTCACTTTCAAAGAATGTCATGTATTCTTGCATGAACGATGATGATGCCTTTCGCCAAGTTATGGTCATCGCTCCCAATCGAGGTCATCCTCATGCCAATCTTCGGGATGATCAAAGAGGCAGAACGCTCGGACCGGCCCACCCACTACTTTTCACCCCCTGCAAAGCTGTTTCCCTATTCCATTCTGTCCGTCCGCGCCATCATTGTCCTCCAATTCTGGACTCGGCTCGTCGTCTCCCTCGACACAGGAGCAACTCACTCACGGAATTTGGGAATTACCTGGACATACCCGGGCGCTACCCGGGTATACCATCTTAGACCCTAGAACTGTCACACCGGTGGTGCACCAAGGACCTACAGTACTAAGTAAACATAAGTCATTGTGTTACGCAAACTACTTTCCAGTTACTTGCGTATCGATTGCCAAGTTTCGTCGATTGGTCCTCGGCTACCCTGTACGAAAAGTCCAGCGCTTCAAGTGGGTGACCTGCTGATGTATGAGGACGGGGTGAAGGCTGTACGGTTCGAGACTCACCAATCATGTTTAAACGGGTTCGGGTCTATTACTTTCAACTCCCCGCTCCTCCGTCATCCGTATCTCTCCCTCACCTTCCACCACCTCAACCTGCATATTATCCGCGAACTCCATTGCAGTCCCAATGTTTGCGGGCAGTGATAAACCAAACCCAGTATCGATCCCCATACTACCGCGAGATCGCCCTCTGAGATCACGAGCATAGAAATCCGAGGATAAATCGAGGGGTTATAATACACAGCGGGACGTCACCAGCGAAGAGAATCAA
This sequence comes from Chalciporus piperatus, assembly GCA_038093975.1. NCBI lineage: Eukaryota > Fungi > Basidiomycota > Agaricomycetes > Boletales > Boletaceae > Chalciporus > Chalciporus piperatus. The sequence continues at coordinate 59,017 of JBBPTG010000144.1, forward strand.
GATCTGTGCTAGCATTCCTTCGTCCGGTAGGTCTCCAAAGGTATTCCATAGGTTCAATACGACGGTTATCAAGTCCCTGTGACACAAGTAAATGATGAGCCACATCCTTAGTTTCGTCCGACAGGGATTCAAGACGTACAAGAGAAAGTAAAGGACGCCTTCTCTCAACAAAAAAACCATGTACCGGTAAGGTTGCCATTGGTTCGTCGCTCGGTACATTATAAGTGACTCCTTTGTGAATTGAATCATCACCAACGCAAACATCAATGCATTGACAATAAACTCGAGGACGGTAAGAATGATCTGAAAATGGGCATCTGTGGCACTTACTTGCTCAGAACAAACGGAGCTCTGGAGGGCTTGAACCGTAGTCACTATAAGAACGGAATTCAGAATGCATATATCATCGATGGCTTTCAGCTTACCTGACGTGTACTTTGACTCGCTCCAAACTCCAATGCTAATGACATGAATGATCGCTTGTGGGATGTAGGCTACGAGGAGGATTCCAAGTATTACCCTCGAGCACTGATACATTGCGTATACACGGAGAATCATCGCCACTGGAATCACCACCATATTCGTAAGCTTATCATAGCAAGAACGGGACTGGAATTGACTCACGGTTGGCAGCGCATCCAAAAAGAAGTAGGGTCCAGAACGTAAATTGGTTGACCGCATTACCTTACAAGGGTTAGAAATGGAAATCGGTCAATCAACCAACTTACATCTGTCAAGTTGTCAACGTACACGATTCTCGAGCTTCCATGACAGCGAGTGAGTACTTACATCTAGGAATGTTCGAGTTGTACCGTAGCGTCAGCCAGAGTCAATACACAATGCCTGAAAGCTTCACCTTGGCAGGGCCAGGAAGAAAGGTACTTCCGACTTCACAGTTGTGACTCAGTTCAATAGCCACCGATTTCAGCGGTTTAGACGTACTGAGTGGCCAAAACCTCATAAAGATATTTGAGTTCGGATTACAACTATTGTAAGGTCGGATGTTCACTTACATGCCTTGCACGAGACCGAAATAGCGAACAAGGATGTAGAGGAAAGATATCCAAGACCACGGCTGTTTCTTCAGCGAACATGAGCATTGCCTTTTCAACTCGAGTATTCACTGACCCAAACACACCCGGCCCAAAGAGCCAATTAACCATTGAATAGTTGGCACAAACTGACACAGTACCTCATCCGAAAACAAGAGTGCTGAGGCACAGGGGATATCATCCACGAACCAAAGAGCGAAACCGCGACACGGAAAGAACCTGACTCACTGTAATCATGTCTCAGCGTGTTGGTACCCCATATACCATGGCAGTGGCAGTTGCGACTGAAATCGTGGTCTATGTGATGAACTTGGATCAGCTGAGCAAGTAAAAAGTACGCACTGAACACGTAGTCGGTTAGTTGAATATTCGCATAGAAGGAGATCTGATCTGAAGACATGATTTCAAGAGCGCGTTAAAGGGAACGAGCGAGCTGATGAAGAAGCTAAGGCAGGGGCGATAGATAAAGACCAGACCGAGGGACGACTCCCTCACTTTATCGGCCACAGCACCATCCATCCTGTGCACACAATGGGACGTTCGAAATGAACATGGGCGGATGGTCGTAACTTACGTTCGATACAATCTGATGTGCGACTGTCACCAGGTTACTTGCGCGCTCGGTCGCTGATCGCCGTGTTGAAGATTCGAAGTTGACGTTGCGTCCATTGGGCGCTAGGTTAATGAATAACTGACACTACGGTTTGACTACCGTGGTGCAATCGAAAGTGTATTACTCATTGCGTTGTGACGCACTTTTGGGTGTCGTGCCAGATGAGTTTGGGCATTGAAACCGGGTTTGGGGGTAGAATGGACTAATGGCATGTCCGGGACACACTGGTGAAGATACTTTTCTATCTCGTTGCGTGGAAAACCGGCCACGGTCGATACCTAGGACAGACAGCTTGGTAAGTAGGGTATAGAGGATTCGATATCATTCAAGACAGTCATCGTCGCGTCGCGGAGTCGAGAAGTTGAGCCAGCGGGCCGGAGGGTGGCGCATAAGGTTTGCCGAGCTACACCTGATAGCCGGACTCGGACAGACAGTGACTGAAACTCTTGAGGTGGTTTGGGCCCCCTCGGATCTCTTCCCAAAGGTAATGATTATCACAACGCAGTCACTGTCAATCAAGCTTCAAGGTCAAACGGGGTCGAGCAATTCACGCGCTCTCTTCCGATAGTCCAATCACCAGACTGTGGTGCAGTACATCCCTATCTTTCTGTTGAGTAGTCCTCACTAACACGCTCACCAGCTTCTGGCCGCGAAGTAGTCTCACTGGGCAGACCAAGGGGATAGCCGTTCATCCTCCGAGTCTGCCATGGTCCTGGAGGGGTAAACAATGAACATCGAGTGAAAGATATCAAGACACGGAAACAGTGTAGTCGAAAGACGATATGTACGCACGAAGGCCACGACAGAGAGGCGCAAAGCAAGAGGTGAAAACGAAAGAAAGACCAGTAGCCGAAATAACGAAATGGGGGGAAAGCGAACGACCACACCAACCATACCCTTGCTTACATCCTCGTCCTCTTCGCAACTCTCCCTCCCTCCCATTCTTCATCATCCCAAGGGAACCACTTCTTCCCGCCACCCCCGCCATTGATCACCTTCATCGGTTCTCTCCCCTTCACCACGGTTCGAAGCACGCTCGGCTTTTTCCCTTCGCCAGCAGATCCTTTCGAAGAGGCCTTGGCCACCTTGTGCTCTTTCTCGGCGAGGAGGATGTTTGCTTTCGTCACTGATCTTGCGATGTGCGGTGGGATTCCGCCTCGGGGAGCGCTCGCGTGCTTTCTGGGGCCCGCCACAGGGTGGTGCAGGCGAAGCCTTAGTGGCTTTCCATCGGGGGTTGCAACGAATTTGGTCCTGTTGTAACTCTCGCTGGATCCAGACGTTGGTTCGGCCTTAACACAAGGTAAAGCACGAGGTGGAAGAATCTGTTCTCGGGGAAGCAAGCTCTTGGATCGATGATCGTCTTCTTTCTTGGTCCGACTCGTCGACGGGGCTTGCAATCCTGCTGCCGGTTTCTGGGACTGCTGATTGTCGTTTGCAGGTCGAATTGCAGACGAGGTGGGTTGTGGTTGAGGCTGCTGGGGATTCGAATCCGGCGCAAGGATCTTTGCTAGCCACGGTGGATGCTGGTTGTCCTGCAGAGCCTTGGTGGGTAGCAGATCGTCATCGAGTTCGAGGAACTGGGAGCCATCGGGCGGGGACCATCCTAGGAGTATAGCGGGGAATTCGTCGTTCTTCTGGAGAGAAGCTAAGTCCTGGCGCAGTTCAAGTAGGGGCGAAGATTGGCAACTTTCGGATGCTTCGGACGAAGTGGACTCGGTCAAATCGGGACTTAGGTGCGTCAACATTTGCCATTCGCCCTCTGGGACTGGGACACGGCCGTGGTCAAGGGTAAGTCGAGAAATGGAAGTGGGTATAGGGCGTTCCTCGGCCTTCTCGGTGGGACATCTCGTGGAGAAGAGGTATTCCCAAGATATGGGGTTGATTTCATCGGGCTCCGCGATATACGTGATGGTGCTGGTGAACTCGAATTCGCGAGCGATGTCGAGGACGTCGTCGAAGGTAATGAGCGGTGGATCGTTCGGATCGATTGTGGTGCTGGTGCATGGAAGGAATGGACTTGTAACTGAAAGCATGTCGAGAGCGATGGGTAACTGTGGTTGAGATGGAGTTGAGAAGGGTGGACTCGGAGGGAGCGAGGAGACAGGTCAGGTCAGCCACTAGGTAGGGCTTGCTTTGTTCGTAACCGAAGGTATATCTTTCACCGGCCTCATGGTCCAGAGGTACGATACTTGCTTTGGGTGCATCACAATTGCAAGTGACCTGGGTTCGATTCCCGGTGAGGCCCCTCCTTTTTGACCATTTTTTTCTTGCACCTGCTATAGAGGTTTGTCTAGATCTTATCACACTATGCTATAGTTTTATTATACTCGTATTTCCCATGAACACATGAGCCCAGCATCTGCCCACATCTGAGCCTCCAAGTAGCCAGCTTGCTCCATCGACGAAACGGGCAGAGAACACACTGCGCTTAGTCTCCCCTAGGCAGACCCAAGAGTCGGGATGAAGACAGTCGTTCACCCTCCACTGGGCACTGCGCTTACGATCTGGGCAACGGGTCTAGTAGGCTTTACCGTATTTTCTGCGGCGTGCGCTGTAAAAATAGTTAGGTACTCCTCCATCCCCTCGACTCTCCTTGGTTCTAGTTGGTGAACTGGTAGTGCTGTTGTCGATCTGCTGCGAGCTGTCCTGTTGTCCGAAACGTTGTTCTACACGTTGTCCTCCGAACTGTAGATACTGTACTGGTACTACGATCATCGCGATCAGATTTGGGTCAGCTAAAAATGCGGGATGCCGGCGTGGGAAAATGCCAGCACCCAAAGTTAGCCGTCGTGTGGTGACCGGGCGTGGTTTTCCCTTGTCTGCTTGAGCTGCTCAGCCTCGTTCCTTTCCTTTCCCCATCACCGTCCCCGTCGTCGTC
>JBBPTG010000145.1:0-63385 GCA_038093975.1 Chalciporus piperatus
GCATGCCTGCCCGCAAAGAACACTATTACCGCTGTCTGTGTGCAGCCTGTTGCGAACTCAGCGAAGACGGTGTTGCCAGGAACCCTCCTGGCAAGTGCCAGCCAGAGCGCTTCAGGCACATTCACCTTCGGAATGTCACACCTGATCGCACTGGCAATGAAGCTCGTAAAGCAGGTGTCGTGAATCTCGCTGGTTCGCTCCTCTCCCAGGAGACTATGTCCGCAACCCAGGGTACTTCGCAGGCAGAAGTAGGATTTCAACTAGCCGTTCCCTTGTACTGCCTTGCTAATGATATATCAGCCAGATCTCGATCTCGACACCATTGTCGCCGCTCTTTTTGCCAGTACGCTCAACGACGATGGTCCTCACCTTGACTCGCAGCCCAGCAAACTGTGGACTTCTCGTCAGGACTTCCAAACACAGCATGCCTCTACATCGCATCGTGACCTTCCAGCCCCGGATGTTAGCGAGGTTGCCAGTGCAATTGGCCGAATCTCTCTGGCTGAAAGGTACTCATTCATTCTGCTCACTACCTAACCGCCCATTCAACATCCATCGTTGACAGTGCCCCGGAGTCCAACCGTACGACGGTACAGGATTATGCACCAGGTAGCTCGGTTTGCGCAGATCCAAACGTATCTGAACAAAGGTGAGCAGCATAATTCAATTCTAACCATCGTTTTTGAAACAGCCTCTAGGAATTTGCAAGATCCTCAGAATCGTTCTGAGGTGCCCTCCAGAGTGGCTGATGTGCCTCGGGCGTATGACTCCTGTACGTACCTTTCCCCACACGGTTTTGATTCTTACTAATGGCGTTCATTAGCCCATCACTTTGATCCACCAGTCGATCGCTGTGACGAAGTTGCGCAGGTCTCACTTTTCCTCGCTGTAGTCAGCGTGGTCCGGTTCGGCGTCAGTCGTGCTTGTGGGGACTTCTTCCTCGGTATTCTATCGATCATCCTATCCTTGGCCTTCAAGCTCATTGGCGCACAAACAGGGACCATTCGTGATCACACCCTCGCGCAAATTCCCAGGACCGTGAAAACTGCTCTCTCTCGATTCAATCTCGAAGGTCGCACCACCACCTATGCGGTATGTCTGCAGTGCAATTGCACCTACAAACCGATCGACAACCCGGGGTCCAAACCCACCTATCCCCTTCATTGCACCAACAAACCTCGGCCAGAGGACGGACCCTGCAACACTATCCTCCTGAGCGACCCAACTGACAGCTGCAGCACCCCTATCAAATCATTTGTCTACCATCACTTCCATGATTACCTGGCCGGTTTGTTGTCGAGACCGGAGCTTGAAGCTCTGATGGACGCTTCATGTGATGATCTCGCAAAGAACTCGCAGAAGTCGGTACCGACGTTCGCAAAAGATGTGTGGGACGCCGAATTTCTACGCACATTCACCGGACCATGCGGTGACCGGTTGTTCATCGATCGTGGTGACGAGGGCCGCTATCTATTCTCCTTGAATGTAGACTTCTTCAATGTGGAAGGGAACCGCCAGCGCAACGCAACCACTTCGTGTGGTATAATTTCCTGCGCCTGCTTAAACCTCCCCACCGACATCCGATACAAACCGGAGAACATGTACCTTGCGGGCATCGTTCCTGGTCCGCACGAACCCTCCGGCGACCAACTTAACCACTTCCTGGATCCCCTCATAGACGACCTGGTGGAGAGTTGGGGCAGGGGCATTCGTTTTTCTCGTACCGCCTCCGCTCGGGAACGCGTCACACGTTCTGCTGTCGCATGCGTCGTCTGTGATCTCCCAGCCGCGAGGAAAACTGTCCAAATGGCTGCTGCAACTAGTCATTTTTATTGCAGCACTTGCCATTGCCATCATACTTCGACTCTTGGGAGGACAGATGTTCATTCTTCCGACTGGAAATTTCGCGACAAAGATACCCTTCGCTCTCATGCCGAAGCTTACAGGGATGCTCCCTCCAACGAGCGTCCCAAATTATTTGTTCGGCACGGTGTTCGATGGTCATCTCTTTGGCATCTCCCATACTGGGACCCAGCTCGCCAACTGGTTGTCGACTCCATGCATTGTTTACTCGAGGGACTAGCTCAGAGTCACTTCCGTGAATTTCTCGGGCTTACAACGACTCTCGCAACCAAAAGGCAAACCGAATCGGACATCCGCCCCGCATTCAACACAGATTTCCGCTGCATCGATACATCAGCGGAGGCGAAACTGCTCAGCGCGAACGACCGGAAGAACGTCAAGAGTGTCCAATCTCTACTGCTCAGTGCTGCGGACATCCAGGGCGATGGCGAAGAAGATCGGTGTATCCAAGAGCACCTTGATAATTTAGAGCGCAAGTTAACCGCGAAGAACACCCCTGCGTTGAAATTCGTTGCCGAAGGGCTCGGCCTATCACCATTGAAAAATGGCCCAGGACGGGTGTACAAACAACACTGGGTTCATTCGCTCATTGAATGGGTGGGCACAGCACATCTCTATCTTCGTCTCCGTTCGCTAATCTTCACGCAGCGACGGACCCAACCGATGATGCCCACTCCCCAGCTCCAGACATCCACCCCACATGTAATGCGTCGCATCCAACAGGTTATCGAGCAAACGGATACACCCTCGTGGCTGAGGTCAGTTCCGAAAAACTTCGGGGAGGCGAGAGCAGGCACCCTGAAGGCTGACGAATGGCGAACCATGGCCACTGTATTCCTGCCTATCGCACTCATCAGTGTGTGGGGTGAGGGGTCAGAGCATTCATCCAGAAAGGTAGCAGATGACTCGCGACGTGTTCTGGACCACACTATGCAGCTCGTCTCTGCAATTCTGATTGCTTGCTATCGCGTCATGACCGAGTCTCGCATGACAGCTTATCAAACATGTATTACCTCGTGGTTAGCTGATTTGCCACAGGTTTTGCCCGACGCCTCCTTACGGCCAAATGGGCATATGGCATGCCACATATACGATTATCTCAAGCTTTTTGGGCCTGTGCGCTCTTGGTGGTGTTTCCCCTTCGAACGCCTCATTGGCCAACTACAACGCTTGCCGACCAACCACAAATTTGGTACGTTGATGGGGTGAATTTTTGACACTGACTGACTGACGATTCACCAGGTGAACTTGAAGAAACCATTCTGCAGTCTTTCATTCAAGGAGCCAAACTTCGCCGCTGGATTTTACGATCCGATTGCCCACCTGCTCTCAAAGAATGCCAAGCCTTGTTTGAGAAGCATATCGACCACGAACCAGCCTCCGCCTTCGTGACATCCAGCGGGGCCATCCGCAAGAAGCCTGTGCCCAACGACCTCGCTCCTCTCATTTCTCAGAGTCATGCCACATTTCATGCCTATTATTGGTTTGGTGGAGTGGTTTTCAGTCGGCATGCCACCCACGCTGGCAACAGCCTTGTCATGTTCTACCCCTCCGACAGCAGTACAATGATCCCCGGATGTATCAAATATATCCTTGAAGTCGAAGGCCATGTTCAACTTGCCATTCAGCGCCATCTCCCTGTGGATCCTCATACCCTCGACCCTTATCGGCACTATCCATACTTCCCTGCTCGGTTGTACTCCTCGGAGTTGGACCCTAATCTCGAATTAGTCAACCCGGTGAATGTGGCGTCACATTTCGCGCGATGGCAGTTTTCTGCAGAGCATGTGGTCATTTTGACGCTAATGAAGGTAGGATTACTCATTATCAACAATCAGTCAACATCTGACCAAGTTTCAGGACTAGAATGCTCGTGAGATACGTAGGTTTGCGTCTCCATTCAGTGGAGCGCTTGGCAGGCGAGAAGTAAATATCCATACAGCGAAATGGCAAAGGGAGACGGGGCAGGAAGAGATGTCGCTATATGATGCTAGAACACATTGAATTCGAGTTAAATCTTACACTTCATCGTCATCGCCCGCCACCAGCTGTGTGACCACTCACTCTCTGGGAAGAAATCCAACTAATCTTCCCTAGCCTTTTCGCTGACTCATACCATTGGCTCATGGTACGTATCTTGCCTCATCTTACCTCATGGGTACGCATCTCACACAAACCGCAAGGTTCTTGACAGATAACAACAACGGGCCACGGGCGTGGCTGCTGGCGCGGGCACTCGGCCGGTGGTTCGTGCCCACGACATGCCCGGACTGCGCCCAGACAGCGCCCACATGTTCGGCCGACAACTTTTGTCCGTTGTAAAATATAATATTTTCTTGTATCCTTTTATAGTGCGTAAAATTATATGTTTTAGAGCTCATTACATCATTCTATTTTAGATAATACAATGTGGACACCAAAAAATAAAATTTTGTGCAGCTGAGATTATGTGTACGAGAATATAATCTTATCATGAACATTACCACATCCATATAAGTATTTCTATTGTTTTTCCTTATGGGACTCTTTGCAGTTTCATTACTAGTTTAAATTATGTGCGTTATCATGTGTCTCCTTGAAATATAAGATTATAAGTATCCTCAGAATATGCAATCATAATATTTTATAATACAAATATATTTTGAATTGTCTTTTTAAGCACTTAGAAGGTTGAAAGTCCCGGAGTGTTAGGAATCGAGTCTTACAACATATTTACCCAGCCAATCAAAAATGCGAACACATTTTTGGTTTTCTGACATTTGTAGATATCTACCTATATACAGTCTAAGATTACAAGTCAAGCAGTTGGAAATGCCAACTAACACTGTACAGTACTGGTATGATAAATTGGAACAATCCCTGAGGGCAGGGAAGCGAGTGGTTGAGCAGAAAAGTGAGGGGAGGGTATGTTGAAACTATGTGTCCCAAAATGGACATGTCGTGCGCGTTCTGGAGGTGCCGGCGGCGCGCGAGAACGAGCAATCTAAGCGATTATGTAAGCATCGATGCATCGCACAAAACATATGAAGAAATGAAGAAAAACATACCTAGCTATACATAGTGCCAGGACTGAAAAAAATGCGGTGTGGCTGTGCTTGTGGAGGCTCATGTGAGGCTCGCGAGAGGCCTGCAGGAGGCCCCGAAGAGGCCCCGAGTGAAATTCCTGGCAAGAGCCTCCAAAGAGGGGGGGTCTAAGAGACCCATTGTTCCCTACAAGGAAAATGGGTCTGTGAGACCTCTATTGGGGCCGAAAAGTGCTGCCTGAGGTGGTGTTGCCCGGCAAAGTGTCGACGATCTCCCTGAGCGTGTTGAAGTCCCACATGAGATGGCGGTGTGGAAGATCAGCAGAAGAAGAAACCCAAAAACCGAAATGCTAGACCCACAAGCCTCTTGGTTGGGAACTACTAGGTCAGCAGACGCCAATTTGAAGTACTGATTCGCTTGAATCTACGATTAGGCGGGAACAAGAACAAGAGAGGGTGACTCACGTCCGGAGGGGCAACTTGAATTATGTCCGAGTCATCGCTCCGAGGAACGCCAAACATGCCGTTGCAACTGGACTCGATGACTAGCTCGTAGGTGCCCCGTTGGACGGCGTCGCGAGGAATGATGTGCCCCACGAAGAACAGTCTATTAGATTGTAGAACAGTGGATAAGAGCGCGACTCGAACCTCCAATTGGCCAGGATCAAACTCGACTATCTCCTGATTGGAATCAAAAAGTTATCGATGCTACGGATAATCGGACGTACGCTGGACGCGTTCATATTTCTGCCAATCCGCTGGAATCGTTATCATGACTTTCCACCAGTGATTCGTCTGAGAAGTCGAGCGAAGTAAGTATCAGATGGTGGTGGCGCGTCAGAAGGCTCCTACCGCTTCACACGGCGGCGTCAGACACAAGATCACAATCGTCGGATAGACTCTGGACTGAGTACTCGGATGGAACTCAAGTTTCAAGAACATTACTTCCACCATATTTTACAGCATGATCGACCACTGGCAGGAGCATGCCATTCGAACTTGAAGCAAACTCGAAGTGCGCCACAGTTGTAACATCGTATGATTTGGTCCAAGAGCGCATGACATGTGGCTGTGTTGAAAGGGTACATGTTCCCCGGCGAACAACGTTGGGAAAGTGTCTACATGCAACTACAAGATCTTGGGTACCATTACATCAGGATTGGAGTGAAAAGTATGGCATGATGACTCACCGACTAAACGCCAACGACCTGTTTGAATGCTTCGAAGCATTGCAGTATGACCCGCCTATTGTCCAAGGGCACCATACCCTCCTCTCCCCTAGAAGAAGGCCTTGGGATTTCAGGGTAATGGCCGAAGACGACCGTACGGGTGGCTGGACGCTTCCCGAGTTGGACGCATTCGGAGAGCTCGGCAGTGATGGGTACTTTGAAAAAGATAGGAGATGTGCCGACCATGAAGATAGCTGGGACCATCTATTTGTCCAATATCAGCAAATGAAAGAGACGTCATGGACTCATGACTATGCACCATGTTCGCCAAAGGAGGATGACCTGCTTCCACCCTACGGCTGTTCGCCCTTTGGAAGGCGGCGATTGTCTCTGCGATAAGCTGAGGGACCGCATTTCTGTCACTTCCGAATCGTTTATGCTCTTGTACGAGTAACAAGAGATCGTCGTTGCTGGCGTCGATGAGGGAGAGATCCGGTATGGCAGACTTCTTCTCCCCACAGGTGAACAATGATAGGTTGGGACGAGTCCGGATGAAATGGTGAGAGGAGGCAATGTATCCAAGGCGACGAAGGATGGAGATCGCAAAGTCATCGACCGCTGATTCTTCTGCCTTGTCACGGGTGGTGGAATTGAGAAGATGTATCAGCTCGGCGTCGCCTGTCGTTTGGGCATCTGCAGGCAGTAGTGTCAGAAGCCCTTCATGGAGGGTCGGCTCCGGTAAAGTTGGGGTTTCAAAGAAAGTTTTAGCGTCTTGATAAATGACGATGATGTCAAAGGCGCGAAGCTCGTTCTCTTCCCAGTCGCTGCCCGACCTGGCTGAGAGGGTGATACCGGTCATGATACGGGTGGTGGTAGGGATTGAACGTCTCGAACCAGGGCTGACAGAGTCTTCGGTCCTCGGAAGATCCGAGACTGTCCGAACATAGTTCGAGACATGGTCTGAAAACCTTTGTCGAAGTTTTAGCTGACCCCGTCATAGACAATCTATCTATGACATCACAAGGGTATGTATGGAAAGCCGGACAACCGTGCTCTTTCGGATCACAAAATCTGTCACGTGGACTTACGAATTAGGATATATGTATGAGCAGACCTCGGACACCTGTACTGAGAATTTCTCAGTTATAGTTTTTATTAATGTAGGCGCTCGGCAATCGTGAGTTATAGTTGCAAGATATTAGAACCGGATACAACGAAGTACAAAACATGGGATGACAATGATGACAACGATGGTAGTTAGCGGCTTAGTTCAAGGAGCAAGAAGTATCAAGATGAAGGGAAGTCGAGGCCTACTACATTGCCACATCACCAGTGACTCCCTGGGTGGCTTTGACCGCACTGCTCTCGAATTCAGCAAGTTTGAATCCCGGCCACTTGCAATACCTGTTGCAAACATGTTGGTTCTCGAACTCCGTCACTCCCCGTTCCAAGTTTCCCTCACAGAAAATATTGGCGCCTTCGCCGACGGAGCTATATAACAATGAACTTGTTAGTTTGACATGGTGAAGATACCGACAGGCACTCACGGATGAGTCAGAATCTGTGGATCTGTCAGAAGAGAGGTGCTGCCTAATGATCATGGAGTTAGTAATATGTAAGAAAGACGACTGTATTAACATTACCTTGATAGTCTGAAATATATGCCAAGCGACTGGTCTTCAGATACTGAACGTGCTGCGTGAAGGCCAAGAACTCGGCCACATTATAACCGGGCTGGTCAGGTTGTAGGAGGGGGAGACATCTTCCGTTGTGGATGAACTTGACGAAAGATTCAGGGTCTGGGATCAACTCTTCGACGAGGTAAGCGATGTGAGAGTTTGCCTTGCGGCTGGCTGATTTGGGCCCACCACCACCTGAAGTGGTGGGATAGGTGACAGCAAGGCCGGCATCGACAAAGCGTAAGCGGGGAATGTTGAAGCTCGGTGGTTGGGTGCTCGTAGCAAGTGCGCGGTCAATGAAGGCGTAAGTCATGCTCAATAGGGCCTTTGCCCAGTACAGCACGTTTGCCTCACGAAAAACCTTGTTGAGCTCATCAGCAATCAAGTAGCGGGGAAATGGTGGTTTGGCCTCTGGATTTTGGCTCCGGATGTATGGTCGCTTTGCCACAACGGTCTGGCAAGGTTGCGAGCCAAGGCCAGAAGGGCGAAGAGATGAAAGGATGAGTTGCGCAGGTTGGGCCGTTTTGAAAGCGCCTACCCCAATGAGTGCCTTAGCGTTCAGATCGACTCTGATTTGACCAGGTAATAGGTTCGATGATGTCATGTCAAACGAGCGATGTTCGGGTTTCACGATGTCCGCGAAAGGCACAGTGGGGATTGGATGAAAATCGATTAGGTGAGTGGTCTGTTTCAAGACTTGAACTACTATCAGCAATCTCACGACAGCTAACTCAAGAAATCACTTACTTTCATTCACATCTAGCACTGCACCACCCCCAGATTTCAAAGCTTCTTTAATATCCTTCTGATTTGGGGAAGGAACATCAAGGGGAGGAGCTGACCGCTTCGAAGGCGGCGACTTGGTTGTGATGCTCGATACACTTGCTGAGTGTTGATGCGAGCGCTTAGACGACAGTAAATTGATAGGTACAGCCTAGTTAATCATTAGTAAGTCCTACTTAATGAGCGCGTGAGTCATTACCTTAGAGATGTTGTTGGTAAGTGAACGGTCTGACTGTTCTGGAAAAAAGAGCTGGTTAGAAGTAGATTTGGGTGTAAGGCCGAGGTCGGGCTCTGGGGAGGCTTCACGATCCTGGATAGAAGGTCCTGACGTGCGAAAGGATGGACCAGGAGAAGGCGAGCGCGTACGGAAGGACAGCCCAGGGGCAGGCGAGTGTGTACGGAAGGATGGACCAGGAGAAGGTGAACGTGTATGGAAGGACAGTCCAGGGGTACGCGAGCGTGTACGAATGGATGGACCAGGGCTAGGCGAGCGTAGACGTGAGGTGGGCTCATGTGCGATGTTGCTCTGAGTCAGTGGTTCCTCCTTCAAGGCTTCGTACTCTAACCATTGAGCTTGCGGAACAATGACATTGAGAGAGCAAATCCGGGTCTTGAAAACTGGTCCCTTTGCGCCCTTCCGGTTGCTCTGATGGAGGCAACTGTTGTAAAAGTAAGGGAGAGTGGGTTCAGAATACTTGGCGAGGTCCACCCATGCTTCGTCGCGCACAATAAATTCCTCAGTTCGCCAAGAAAACTGGGGGCAGAAGGAACGAATGCACGGAATGATGGTGTTGAGGGCGAGGGCCCTGAGCCTCGGCGCGGTCAGACGAGCATCAACATCCTTGACCCCTTCGCATATGTTCTATGATTTGCCTCAGCATCATTAACGATATAAGTTACTGTCCCTTTCTGTATGTAGGAAACCGCGCGGGAGGTGTGACACGTTGCCACAGTCAGAGCGCTAGCAACCTGGCGACTTCGGTGTGTGATGCTCCAGCTGATTAGCAACAGGCATTGTGAGCCCGACCACCTCGGTGGCTTCGCATTGGGATTTCGACTCCGATCAAATTTCTATCGTTTACCTGGACTGCTACCCGGTACATGCTGGTCAAGAGTTTCGCACCTACATACTTCAAGAGTTCCCCCATATTATCCTTTGTTTCGTGCCCGCTGGCTGTAAGTGCCCAACAAGCTGTATTTTAAACATCAGGTTACAATCTTTCACAGGCACAGGTATTTTCCAACCAGCTGATGTTGGACTGAACCGAGTCATCAAGCACCACCTGAAGCAGCACCAAATGGAATTCCTCATCGAGTCACACCAAACTCAGATCGATGATGGACTCACACCTGAGCAAGTCAAGTTCTCAACCTCACTTCCAGTGCTACGTGATGCATCAGTTGCTGGAATTGTTGGAGCATACAAGTTTATGACAGGACTGTTTGGTCGGGAACTTGTTGAAAAGGTTTGTTTCGTGTTATTTCCCTGCACGCAGGCTGGGCTAACATTTCTTGTAGTCCTGGGAACGGTGCTTGGTCAAAGAGTGGAACCTTTCCGCGGAATGTCTGACCAGCAAGAAGTCACAAAATGTGCTGAATCAGTCCGCGAGGAGATAGAGAACCGCATGGGGATTGTGCATGGGCTTGAGGAATGCCTGACAGAGGACCAGCTTGATGCTGAGGTAGGAGATGACAATGCTGATGTACCTTCCAGTGCAGTCATTGAAGATGCTTTCGGCCTCGATGCAGTTGGGCTTCCGGGGGTGGATACTGTCTCACATGTTGAAAGCACAGCAAAGGGTCCGGCAGAGCAATTAGTGGCTGCGGGAGATGACGAAGATATCTGGCCATCGTGTAATCTACTTAGAACAAATACCATCTTGACAACAGTTCCTTCTAGCAACCTCAGCCTTGTGACCAGTGACCGGGGCCAGTGATAGCAACACAACCGCCCCCATGTGACGTGTGACGGTTTCCTACATACAGAAAGGGACAGTATGTGGGCACTTACACCAAATGAAGTACCACGCAAGCGACCTCGCTTACCACTTTCATGTAAGGCACCAATCGACAACGTAATTGTTTCTGCAGGCAGGAAGGCGTAATTACGACGCGCCATCTGGTCATGCACGAGGGGATACAGCAAGTGGTTGACATTATATCCCATAGCGTTCGATGGAATAGCTGCGCGTGGATTATGGGGGACCACTGGTTGATCGTCAGGTGGTTGCCACGCAGCCGAGGGAACTCTAACATCAGGACGTCGGCTCCGTTCTGCAACAGGTGGAGGTGGTGGCGGCATAGCAAGGGCGTCACGAGAGGGATCCGCTAGCTCTCGGTTGATTGGAACAATTGGTGGTGGATCAACGGTTCCTTCAACAACAGTGAGCAGATAGTACTGAGAGTAAAGGTGCTATTACCTCGAGAGTAAGCAGCATTTATGGAACGTTGCACGGCATCCGCGTGAGGAGCAAGGGCATCTAGGAAATAACTTGAATAAGTGATTGGACGAAGGGTTGAAGTCAAGTGTGATTACCTCGAGTGAATGTAATGGTGCCAGATTGACCTTGATAGCGGCGGTAGCACGAAGCACAAACATGTCGTCCAGACTTGCCGTTCTTCCTGCCAACGTAAACATACGGCTGACCCTTGCGCACAACAGCCTGACAGGACGTGCACTGACAGACGCTGTCCCGTTCAGCCACTGGATCTCTGGTAAATTCAGAGACGAGGACCGGGTCGAAATTTGGCATCGGAGGGCAAAATAGCGAGGGTGGGTGTAGTCAGTGATGGAAATCGTAGCGGGAGGGCCCTTAAGTACCTTGCATGACTGCAAAGATGGCCACCAACGCTCAGCAAAAATGTAGAATATCCAAACTTGAAGAGTCGTTGATAGACATGAGGATGGCGCTGATAAACACGAAGACGACGTTGAGGGCAATGAAACACCTTGAAACCACCCATCGTGGGACCTTCAAACATCTCAGAATTCGGGCGGCCGCAGAGTGAAAAACATAAGGAAGAGGGTTACCTTGAATTGTGATGCAATGCGCTCGATCCAAGTTTGCAGGCTGCAAAGTCATTCTATCAGTGGAACATTCAAGGAATACAATGGACTGACTCACTGAAGTGGAAGGTTGTCCACCAGAGTCAGACACCTTCGAGAGCTGCAGGCAAAACAAGGAAGACATGAAGAGACTCTGAACCTGAAGGTTAAGAGGATGCACGGTCAGTCATGGCACCTCATGTCAGGAAACTTACGTCAAAGTGAAATGGGAAAGTCCCGCAGTCCGGAACTTGATGAAGCGCAGCCAAGAAGTGAAGCGAAGTGGACTCAGCATCACAATCGGAAACTTGAATGCACCAGTAAGGGGCTTCAAGTTTTGAGGAAGCCAAATGTGTCCCCGGCGAGGAGGTGCGTCTTCTGATAAGCCATGCCTGTTCAGTCGTCAGGTAGGACACTTACTGTTCCAGATTTATGGCTGTCGCTGGCATGCCAAGACAGCACCGTGACCGGTTGACCCTTATGGCACAGTGATGCTGTCATGCTTGAAGCGAGAGCACGCTTAGTATGGCACGCTGCCACAGGGTCTGCTCAGTACATGGAATGTTCCCAAACGGCAACCGTTGAACCAACCTGCAGTACGCAGCACGTCTCTTCCATTCTGGTGAACACCCACTGGCAGAGGCCGCGGCCTGAGATCACCTACCAACAAGGCATGTCTGCCCCAAAGATCTGAGCTGGCACGGCCACCAACCTGCCTCATTACGCCCTATAACTAGCCATTCCAACAGTGCCGGCCAACTCAACTTGAAGATGTCTGACCTTGTCTCAATCCCTTCGTCTCACCCACTCGTTTCATTTCTACTCAAATGCCTAACCAGTGGAAGCCAACTCGTGAGTCAAGTCGTCACTCTGGCCTGGGACTCGCATTCAAATATTGATACTTCTTCAGCACCTCTTTCGCAGATCGAGCCTCTCATCAGGCGTTTATGGGCTGCTCGGCTTACCGACCGACAAATTGTCGAAGAGCTCCGCAAGAGTATTGACACAGATGTGTATGGCATTGGGTAGGGCGACTTCACTTTTCACCTGACCCCCGCACTTGTTACTGACGCTGTTCCATCAACAGCCTCACAAAATTCACAGAGATCCGCAAACAACTCGGCTTGCAACGGACTCGTCAGCAACGCCATACGACAGACTCTATCCGAGCTGTTATGATGGAATTGCGTGCTATCTATCCCCATGCTGGGGCACGTGAAATGGTGAGCCTGTTGTTCCATGAACATGGCATGAGCGTTGCAAGGTAAGTATGCCCTACGATTCCATCTGACTTATTTAACCAATCCTTCATTCAGAAGTGTTGTTCAGGAATACTTCCATACCTATGAACCAGAACTTGTTCGTCAGCGCAAAGCCAATCGACTCCGGCGTCGTCAGTTCTGGGCTGCTGGTGTCAACGACATCTGGACACTTGATCAACATGACAAGTGGCTCCGTTTCGGCTTGGCGCTTCACTGTGCGATTGAGCCATTTACTGGTCGTATCTTATGGATGAAGATATGGCATTCTAACCGCAACCCCAAGTTAATCTTGTCGTATTACCTTGAAACCATTGAACAACTTGGATGTAAGTACCCGCTCTCCATTCCTGTTCAATTGTAGTGTTCAATCCAGTTAGACATGCCCCTTGTCACCCAAAGCGATCCGGGAACAGAGAACTTTGGCGTCGCAAACGCTCAAACTATGCTCCGCCAAATGCACGACCCATCCTTGATCGGGTTCGTCCAACATCGCTGGATGCGGACGAAGAAGAACGTTATGCCTGAAATTGCCTGGTCACAGTTACGACGACGATTCTCACCCGGTTTCGAAGCCATTCTGCAGCAAGGAGTGGACAAAGGATGGTACGACCGTGACAATACACTTCAGCTGTGAGTACCACATCTCTCCAACCCGTAGTGAAGCTGAACGATCTACCAGCATGGTCTTTCGATGGTTGTTTATTCCTTGGCTTCAGGCCGAACTCGACCGCTATCAGTATCGTGTCAACAACACATTAAAGCGACATGATCGCAACAAGGTATGTCAGGTTTACATTACCCTTTGCATTGCTGCCGACTGCGCTTATCAAGATCCTTCCTCACGGTATGCCCGATCTCATCTTCCAGTGCCCTGGTGATTATGGCGCCCTCAACTTTAAAGTATATTACCTTTTTAATATTCGTTCAGCGACTAATATATAAACAGGTCACTGTCGAACGCACCACAATTGATGAAGTCCGTGATCTCTACATCAATGCTAACCACCCTGTGTTCGACCTTGTTCCTCAACCACTCAACGCCTTCTTTGAAGATTGTTATGACAATCTAGGTCGTCCTGCCGTCGACCGTGCCTCAGTATGGAACATATATCTTGCTATTCTCCGCACGATTCGAAATTACACCGAGATTCCCCAAGTCCTAGCATCTCTCAGCTCCTCGGGGGCGGCTGATGAAGACTTTGAACTGCTGGGGGGGCAACAAGACCTGCCTGACAATGAGGACGAGTACATGGGTGGTGTCGGCAATGGTTGTGGTCTTCGTACGTTCATATTTCCTACCATGACTTTTGCCTCGAGTTCTAACATAGTTTTTCCAGAGACAGAACATCACCGTGCATTGGATGAGTTAGATATTGAGTGCGAGCGTGTGGAAGCCGAGAATGGTGATACTGACCTAATGGACATTCCTCCACTCGTTATCGCCTCATTCTCAGACGATGAGGCTTCAGACGAGGATGGTGATCTCGATGCATGACTTTTATTTCATCTATTTCATGCACTCTCTTTTTGTTGACCCGTTGTTATGTTTTTTTTGGATGACCATCATGATCTCGAACTGACATTACAGTCAAATATATAATTGAGAAATTCTCAGTACAGGTGTCCGAGGGTCTGCTCATACATATATCCTAATTCGTAAGTCCACGTGACAAATTTTGTGATCCGAAAGAGCACGGTTGTCCGGCTTTCCATAGGTATGATACAGCCGGCTGACCAAAATAGGACAAAATATGGCAGATGTCTTTCCCACGATAAGTCTCGACTCGTTGTCATCACTCTATTACACTATCCATTTACATCTGCTCTGTTGAGCGCCTATCACAAGGGCGTAGCTACCAAATCAGAGACGAG
Organism: Chalciporus piperatus; assembly: GCA_038093975.1. Classification (NCBI taxonomy): domain Eukaryota; kingdom Fungi; phylum Basidiomycota; class Agaricomycetes; order Boletales; family Boletaceae; genus Chalciporus; species Chalciporus piperatus. The sequence continues at coordinate 14,698 of JBBPTG010000145.1, forward strand.
TGAGAAGAAACAATATCAGCGATGTGTTTGGAACAACATGATATTCCTCTACGACATCCGAGTCGTCCCAAATCCCGCGGCAAGTGCGAGTTCTAACTTCTAACCAAACATAAACAAACCAGAATTCAAAACCACGCATTCTAAGACACCTCGTGTATCTTTGGATTCCGCGGCGGCACGTTATCATATCATCTACATAGAACAGTGAACTTCAGAGAGAGCACATATCCTTGGGCAGCGATGCACGCACATGGTCTGTCTTCACCATGAATCTCTTTCGGTTGGGTGAGACGGTCATCAGTTGCACCTGAATTTCTCATTTCCGATAACAACATCAGGAAAAGGTCACCTGTCTGGGGCGACTGCATGCAGTTGCTGCAGTCGGACAGACACCATCAGATACTGACTGCCCACAGCTATGTCTCTTTCTGCACCCAGACCAATCTACTGCCGACAGTTGCTGGCAGTCCGTAGACAGTCACGGTCAATTGTTACACTATCCATTGCATGTCGTACATACGCAACCAAACCAATTGAATTCAATATACTTAGTACAGCACAGAAGTCGTCCGCAGCCGCTCGTTTCGCTTGTTTTGACCCTCCACTCGTTGATGATCTTGCACCCTCGATTTCCTCGAATCCGATCGCGACATCCTCGGTTTCGTTGGATCGCCTCGTCGCATCCTCATATTTGTCGACTGGTGCTGGGGCCTCATCTGGTCGCGTGTTTTCGCGGCCGGGCGCGTCTTCAGCGTCTTTCAACGTGTTTCTTGCGCTCGTTGGCCACCTGGTTCGACTTCCACGAGATCGGGATTGCTCGTCTCGCTCGTCTCGTTGACTCGTTGATTGCCTGGTTCAAGTTCGGTTTCCACGACATTGGGATCGCTCGACTCGAGCCGCAACTCGCACTGGTCCGCATCACTTGCTCAGCTTGTTTCGACCCTCCACGCGTTGATGACGCTCCTGCACCCTCGATTCCCTCGAATCCAATCGCGACATCCTCGACCTCGTTGGATCGCCTCGTCGCATCCTCAGATGTGTCGACTGGCGCTGGGGCCTCGTCTGGTCGCGTGTTTTCACGGCTGGATCGATGGATGCATTGATGTCCATCACGAGGGGTGGAACATATGATTTCCGCACGCATGGGATAATGCACTTGAGGATGGCGAAGGTACAACTCAGTGTTCTCGGGATACCTTGCTGTGCGTCGGCGAGCTATGAGGGCGTTCAAAGCACCTTTTCTTTCTGGTGTGAGGTCTTGGTGAATCGAGGACATGTCGGATGGAGAAGGGGTGATCGTGTTTGCGTGTGCAAGAGGGAACAGAAACATTGATGCCTCGCCTCGACCTCCTGAACCGTGCGGAAGTCGCCGATGATCCTTTGTTGATGGCAAGCGCTGTTGAGCATTTCACAGTAGAGTTCAGTGCAGGTGTTGAGGAGGTTGGTGCGGTAGTCGCCGATGATATCTTGTGCGAGGGCAGTACGTTCGTCTTGGAGCCAGGCGAGTCGGGACTCGAGCTTGATGATGCGGGCATTGAGTTTGCATATGGGGTCCGGTGAGCCCAGCGCCGTGGTCGGTGGGTTGAGAGGTCCAGGGCATCCCAACGGCCCAGTGGACCACGCCAGGGTGGAGGCTGTCGCCCTCGAGTTTTGCTTTTAGAGCACGACAGATAGGTCGTCTTCCGGCCTCGCAATAACCTGTCGCAGGTCCAAACGTTTCGCTCGTCCGTTGGGTTCATCGACTTGGTGACATCGTCTGGTGGTTCGGTGGGGTCCTGGGCCTCTCGTTGGTACGTCTTGTCGACTGTTTCGCTCACGACGCGGGTTGTCGCACAACACGGCGATCTTGCTAACTCGCTCCGCCCAGTGTTCGTTAGGCATTCACGATCGACTCCGAGTCCGCTCATCGTCGTTGCTGCGACTGAAGAACAAATGAGCAAGGCAAAATACGATAGAAAGTTGAAAGTAACATACTTGTGCAAGAACAGATTTCTCCATGATCGTCGCTATCGAAGATAATATCGGGCCAGCAGGCGAGCAGAGGCCCACGCAATGACTTCTTGTACAAGAATCGCGCGACAGTCACGATGGCAGCAGCAGCGAACGTGGCCAAGGACAAGTGTTCTTTTCGATCGTTTCGATCTGGGGGTTTCATGCATCCGTAGATGTGATCAACAGCAATCTCCGAGTTGTCCGTGGAGGTATCCGCTCTGCATTCTTTAACTCCTGGTTTGTAATTGGTCTGTCGTCGCATTCGGGACATTATGTAGTGTGAGGTGCAAAGGCAAGACAAAGACAAAGACAAAAACTTGCGAAATTTTCATCCATGATGGAAGGAATTGGTAGTCATACATTCATAATCATTACCCTTCTAATAAAGTCTTGTAGCGTAGTGGTTAAGTCGTGTATTTTTGGTCGGTGGGGCTGTCTTGTGTTCGACTCTCACCGTCAACACGAAATCTTATAAGATTTTCTGCTTATCTGCTTATCTCGCTGTAGTAGCTGCCTCGCTGTCATCACCTGTATACAGTCCCTGGACTGCCTGGCAGGCCCCTACAGTGCCACAGTTGGGGCAGTGGCTGACAGTGACCCGACCTTTTCCTGATGAAGCCCTCCATTCTCAAATCCACCCAGCCATTCGTCAGGGCTGTCCTTTGTTCCACTCGTGTCTCTCGTGGAGGACACCATCATGACGTGAATCAGGTTCGTAGGGTCGAATGTCGTGAACGATTCATGACCACATTCGATGAAGACATACCAAAGGGTGTAGGTGACAGCAGCGTACATCATGAGAGCGATGAGGGTGATGGGGATGATGGTGTAACCCTACGTCGCAGATCGTTGATACCATCCCATCGTGCTGATGGCCTCATTTCCCGATATGGTGATGCGTGCATTCTCAGGAATCACGTCGGGGTACACCGAGAATCCAGATTTGATACTATATTATATTGTGAGAATTCCCAGTTCTTTGTAATAAGATGAACACTTACTGTTCCGGAGAACTCAATGACACCATGTCAGTATTGTTCCTGAAACATACACTGTTTGTTTAGGTGGTAAGAGGAAACTAAAAACGGAGAACTGACCAATTCCCTCAACATAAGATTGGTCACATCCTCGGCAGTGGTCCTTTCGCTGCTAGAGGCTGAAATGTATATCGAGAATAAAGCGTTACCAATGGACTTTGTCGTCAACCCTTGCGTTGTCCGTGCTTGATAGTCGAGGATCGCTGCCAGGAACTGAGTGAGATTCGTGTTGCTAGCTCCGAGCGGTTGGGAGTTAGTGACAGTTGAGTTTACAACGCCGCCGGTGTATGTCACGAGTGAGGTAGTCCCGCTGGAGGAATCTTGCAGCGCAGTAGAAGAATTAGACTTTGTCACGTATTGCTGTTGACTAGACGGTGATACTGATTAATCAGAGGTCAGATATCGTGATGAGATCGTTACTCTAGTCTCTGGAGCCAACCTTCACTGCTGGTGCAGCGCTTACGCTGATTTGGGCAATGTGACCCCATACTTGAATCCAGTCCGAGCGCACCGTCCTCAGCGAGCACGCCCTCGAGCGCGCATACCTTACTGACATGGCTCGCTGACCATGTTTGGGGGGGGAGGACCCACGGAGCTTTGACCGAGGGGAAGGTGGAGGGCGTGGCATTGAAACATCTTTTCTAGAGATGGCACTGAAGAAATGGACTGGAAGGAAATGATCAGATTGTCAGCAGCCTTGTAGTGAGCTTCTTGGCTGGGGAGGCAACTTACGCCGCCCTCACGGATGCGCAGGGGTTCAACGCCCCATTCCTCTCGCACTGCGGTTTCGAGTGCTTTGAACCAAGGATCATGCAAGTCTCCTAGCAGTACCAAGAGAGGCAGACTTTAAGGGGCTGGTGTAGCATCCGTTGAGAAAAGACTCACAGAAAGCTTTTTCGGCGATTGGAAAACGCAGAAGGCAGATTTAAGATGGGCGACTAGTGCTTGTGACACTGTTTCCAAATCTTGATCTGGAACGATGCGGAGCGAGAGCTTAGTCGTGACCTTTCCGGGAATCACGGTAGAGTCTACAGTATATAACGAGGGAAACAATTTATAGGACGTACGCCCAGGTCCTGACACCGAGATGTTGTGCACTGTGAGGGATGGGTCACGCCAGCGAGATCAAAGCACGGATGCGGGACTTTGCGTCACGAGGGACAGCAGTTCGTATGATTGCTTTTCGTCTTCAGTTTGAGGTCGAACCGTTTCATCTGCGATTGCAGCGTCAGTCAAAATCACGGTAACTGAAAGCTTGGGGGACGAACAAAAGCCTTGTGTTGCAACTTTGCGTTGATCATCGGTTAGCGTTTCAAGCAGGCGAATCCTGAGAGTGAGCGATTAGAAACCATTTTTGTGTATAGAATAACTATACACATGTCGAGCATCAGGTTCTGCTGTGGCTCCACCTTCAATACCGAGCGCCGCTGGCGATCTAGGGCTGTTTCAGAGCATTCTTACTTGGGATGTTCAGGACGCACCTCTACCGTCGCATGAACAACTCCACGGAGCCCATATGCTATACAGGGTGGGTACTCAGTAATCCAAGTTGTGTTACTATGGAGTTCGGTTCAGAAAGCCCGAGTAATTTACACAACACCATACCTGAGCATGATGGCGTCAATGTGCCCGATTTTATCCTACGTGAATGAGCATAGCGTTTAAAACTTTGGTAAAACGGAAACAAACCCTGTGCTCCCGAACTGCGTCCACGAAGCCAGAGCTACTTGCTTCTTCCTCACCCTCGATCAAGAATACAAGGTCGACCCCAAGGGCTCTCTTCCTCGACAGTTCAGCATGTTGTCGGAAACACCACGACCATACAGGTATCCATTTTGACCAACGACCGTGAATGGGTTTGAGTCCCGGCCATCACAGGGGGCTGAGACAACATCGTAATGTCTGGCCTATAGACAAAGATAGAGCTGACGATAACCTACCCATAGAACAGTATCCGGGGCTTTGGCTATTTGCCTTGCGTTCCGTGGAAGGTTGCTAAGACCAGTGGGCTTCCTCGCTCGCACGTGGGTGTCTATGGGTGGCAATTCAGCAAGCCGTGCAGAAGCGACCTCAGATCCGTATCGCGGATCACACACACCATGACTATCGTCTTCAGCCTCAGGAAGCGCGCCTTTCGGGACTGGTCCAAAATGCTGCTTTGAAGGCTGTTCAATCTCCCAAACCTGGTTCAACGTGAGATAGGTACAGCACATGACACATGACAGACACCTTACGTTTACGAATCCATCATTAGCACCTGACACTAGTACAAGTCCGTTGGTGGACTGGGTAACAGTTGCCGAAGCACTATTCCTTCGTGGACACTCCACGACGCGGTGCAGTTAAACGAAGGCGACCATCGCTTAATTCAACACAAGTCGACTCGTGTCAATCCTCTGCTTCAGAGAACCGACCCGTATCCGCCCATTGGAGGAGAACGCGTAAAGGTCGGAGTGCATCGCGGTTAAAGACAAGATGTCGATGTTATGACAACGATTATGAATATCTGGGCAGAGGCAAAGAAAGCTTGGGTGTACCTCCTGGACTATGATGGTCCGGACCAACGCCTTTGTCTCAAGGTCAAATACCTGAACATATCCGTCATGACATCCTGCGAAGATAGTCACCCCTGACTACAAGGGATAAAACGGCGTCGTGGTTGCACTCGAGGGTATGTTTTGGCACTGGACCAGTGGGAGTGCATGTCCGGATCTAGGCTGTGGTGTGGGGCGGACAAACAGGGGGTAGACTGGGAGGGAAATAAGGGACTTATATCGTCAATGGGAGGACGAGGGATGAATGAGGATACATACTAAAGTCACGCCACCTTGAAGTGTGTCGTGAATTTCGTTCATCGCCATCGTTAATGAGTGGAACTCAGTACAGTGTTATGACTTTTCTGGAGTTCCCCATGGAGGCGACTCAAGATGTGGTCGAAACTGAGTCCACTTTTCCCCGCACTCGCATACTGCCGCCCATGCCGCCCATCTCCCCAAGAGCTTGTGATTGTAAGGTCGGTCGAGGTTGAGAGGGACAACCCCCTGGATGTGATCGTGCTGCTTGATGTTGAAGCGATTGATGAAAGACTCGTCAGTGTGTTCGTCGCTTGCCTGCCCGCGTTGCTGCGTACTAGCCGTGAGGTTGTGAACTTCATACTTGTCGACATTTGGTCGACATCCCAAAATGGAGGAAGTTGGAAGCTGAATGGATTCGAGGCCAGTGAGAAAACCCATCGACACCGAAAACGCTGCCCGTCAAAGGCTTACGCCAAAAAAACTAGCGGCCGCATCCTGCATGGCTCCGAGTCGCAGCAGCTCCGACCCTCAGCCTCCGCCTCTCCAACAATGCTTTCCTCACTGTCACTTCCCTGACGCTCCATGGATTGCACAGATGACGCCGTGGACGAGATACGCTCCAGTGAAGTCGTCTTGGAATGACTCCTTTCTTGCGAGCTAACGTGGTGCCAGTGGGTGTCGAAGAAGACATGCTCCCAGAGGAGAGCCCGCTTCTCTCAGAGAGTCGCGTACTGTGCATTGAGATGTTGACATTGAGCTGGTCGCAGAGCCCGGCGCAGTGCGTTCAGATCGGATCGTGCTTCGCCCAGACTAACGGGATATTGTAGTCATCGTCTCCCCAGAACTGAATCTTGCCATCTGCGTATTTACGCAAGTTTGGCTCGAGCGGAGTCGAGTTGAGGGGCGCATGTTGACATTTATGTAATTTACCCCCTAAACATGCTTGACAATAAATAGCTCGTTGTCTTTCAACCTTCGATATATCCCTACCATCACCACATATCATGGCCAATATCATCCGCACAGCCAAGTCAGCCAGAGACTGGAAAGAACAGGAGCTTGAGGCTTATAACATCAAAATCAATTTTCAGAATGCCACAACTTTCTTCAATACACCTGCTCTGCCTGAACCCAATGTCAATGAAGAACTTCTGACAACTGTATCCACTGAGGGCATGGTCATACAAGATAACTGCGAACTTCTTGGTTACTTGGATTATGCAATGCTCCCAGATGACCCTGAGTTAGGGGAATCAGCGGTTATCGACTTCGCAGTCGTCCTCTTCCGAGCACTTGGATACTCAGCCGACCTTTCCCGCTCGTACATCATACGTACTCGGAAAACAATACAACATTTGATCTGTGGAGATTACAAGAACACCATACTGGATGTGTGCGTCTTTGACACAAGTAAAGATGAAATCATCCTTCTTGTACAAGAGGATAAGGACCATGGACATGGCCCTGATCCACTTCCTCGACTTATTGCACAGGCGATAGCTGCCTTCCAGAGCAACAACAACTGTAGGATGATGTTAGGGCTTGATCCTTTGGAGGATAAGGTGCGAAGGTTTGAGTCCATGACATCTACCTTGAGCTTGCTGATATTGGACAAATAGATTATGCCAGCTATCATCATGGTCAACACATCACCAACGTTCTTCAAAATCCCCATCACTACTGAGCTTGTCAAATGTGTTCAACGTGGAGACTATCCAGCCACTCCTACAATTGTTTTGGGCCATATCCCGGACATCCCTTTGCCTCGCCAAAGCGAAGGTATGAGGCCTTTAGATAACAGGCGTGTCATACTTCAATGCTATGAAGCTTTCAAGCAGTTTTTCAGTGTTTAGTCTGTGAGTCGTTGTGTCATGCTTTTCACTCGGCTAAGCCTACTGATGGTAATGGTACCCAAGATTCCTTGTTTCTGATTCTCGTTCTGGGTGGAGAGTTGTAGTTGCGTCACGGTGTAGACACAATGATGTTGTACAATAAAAAATCATATGCGGTTCCGTCAGACCACTGTAGTGTCCAGCTTGCTCGAGGGGGAAATAACTATTCACCTGCCAGCGAAGACAACGAGATAATACAGTGACAAGAGTGCTAGTGACCTCCCAGCTGAGATCATGCATCTACGCTCGAACTCTCGCGATGACCGACTCCGAGATACAAGCGTGTCGTTCCTGGCAATTCGCTCAGTCTCCGATGAACTCTACGATTCAAACCCACATTTCCTGCAGTGCCCATGCTTGGAAGTGATGACCAAAGTAAGAACGAGTGAATTATAGGAGTAGGTAGTACATCATTAAGCAGAGTGTGGTACAACCATCGACATCGAAAGCACTGCCCGTCAAAGGCTCACACGAAAAAACTAGCGGAGTCACGACTACGTAGGCTCTCCCCGCGTCCTGCATGGCTCGCAGCAGCTCCAACCCTCCTCCGCCTCTCCAACAATGCTTTTCTCACCGTCACTTCCCTCGTCGATTGCCCACTCTCCATGGACTGCGCGGATGACGCCGTTGACGAAATACGCTCAAGTGCCCGAGGTCGTCTTGGAATGACACCTCTCTTGCGAGCTAAGGTGGTGCCAGTGGGCGTAGAGGAAGACTGTAGGGACACGCTTCCAGAGGAGAGCCCGCTTCGCCCAGAGTGTCGCGTACTGTGCCTTGATATATTCGACATCGAGCTGGTCGCAGAGCCCGCCGGAGTGCGTCCAGATCGGATCGTGCTTCGCCCAGACTGACGGGTGGTGGTGCGTGAGACGCTATACGTAGACCCAGTCATCGTATCCCCAGACCTCGTCGTGCTGCTGCTGCCAGACTGAATCTTGCCATCCTCCGAGTCCATTTTATCGTCCTTTGATCGCAACAGCGAGAACACGCTCCCGGAGTCGGATGGGAGATTCAGTTCCACCATCAGACGAGACGGGGTGAGCGACATCGGGGTCGACGTCCCGTACGGCCGATCGAGTTGAAGTTGAGCTGCGGGGCTCGGTCCCAAACCCGACCTAGACGATATCGAGTCCGCATACCCGTATTTACGCAAGTTGGCTCGGGCGACTGCAGAGTCGGTCGAATATATGCTTCCCGTTTCGGTTCGTAGGGAAGATAATCTGCGTGTGCTGCCTATGTTGCTGAGAGGAAGATCGAGATTGGATATTTTTGCAGGTGGGGGCTTGGCTATCTCGACGGGTGCTTCGTTGTTGCTCGGAACCGTCGATGGAGCACGTGAGCCGGGATGAGAGAAGTATTCACTGGGAAGCGACGAGGGGCTCTCGTAGACGACTCCGGTTCTCGTGAACGTAGTAGCGTCAACTGCGCTGACCAGGTTTACTGGGGCAAGAGAGGAACCGACATCCAAGCGCTCAGGACGGGAAGGTGAAGTAGGTGAATGTCGTGACGCAACTCTCTGAGGGGCAGGGGTGAATCTCGAACTACCGGGATTGCCGCCACTCCCTGGCTGAGGATCGAGACCAGAAGGTTGGTTGCCAGCAACCGCGCCTACTGCATTCCAGAAAGTTGACTTGACCGTGTCTGTCCAACCTTGTGGGTTCGATGAAGGGATAGGAGGCAGTGCGTTCGATGCCGCAGGTTTTTTGGAAGTTGGAGCCTCCGCCTCAGGAGGCCGCCTTGTACGTCGAAACGCAGGGACGTCACTCATCCTTCTACCCCATGACATCGTCGCAGGTCCAGGAGGTTCCAAAGGCATATCGGCTTCCGGAGGACGTCGATCTCTTTGATTCGCTCCAACATCTTGTAGCACGTTCTCCCCAGAAAGAGAAGTACGTTCAGCATACACGTCCGCGGAAGTGGGTGAGGTCCCAGAATGATCTTGCAACCCTGGCCGATTCGCCATGCCTTCGTCCCCACTAGTGACATCTCCCGGGACTCTGTTCGCGACGCGGAGCCTGCCGAGCGTTCGCGTGCTCTCTTGGACCGATAACCCAGTTTCTAGGCGCTCTGCGCCAGGACGTGAGTTAGGGTTGGTTACTTGGGACGATGGGGCGTTACGTGCGCGCAGGGAGTATGGATTTTGGAGGAGAGAGGTGTATGGACCCGCGTCTAGACCAAGTCCAGAAGGGCGAACACCTTCCTGCGCGTGATCGTCCCCGTGCGTGGTTGTCAATGGGAACAAATTGGCCGTGCTCCGATGGACGATCGACTCTGGAAGGTAATATGGAGAAGTCGACGTCTCTATTTTCAAGTTATCTCCTTTATCCTCCTCGTTAGGGTCAGTATGAACGATCATGATTGGACTGTCGGTGTCCAGGTCGTTACGATTGAGCCAAGGATCCTCTAGCTCCAATCTCCGTCTTCGACCGCGCGACCTTATAAACCATGCGATCAACGCTGAGACGCATGCGACGAAAGCGAGCGAGGCGAGGACGATAGCGAGATAGAACGGTGCACCGACCCCGTGGTCTGCTGGAGACGACTCTGATGTCGGGGTTGGAGTTGGATAATTGACGGTAGGGATGGATGGAAGGCTAGTGTCCGTGTCTGTTGCGTTGGAAGACGCCGGGTTAGTCGAGGAAGATGCGCCTAATGTCGATGACGCCGGCGCAGACGTGGTGAACGAGGTACTGTTGACAGCGTGGTATGGGATGGGGGATACGAACGGTGACGAAGTAGGAGGTGGAGTAGGCCCGCCTGTATTGCTAGTGATGACGACCTGCGTACGCTCGTGGTTCAGGGGAAGCGTCATAGATGGAAGTGATACTCACAGGAATCGCTGTGGGTGTTAAGGGCGCGAGTGAACTGTCGAAACCAAGCAGTGAAACCTGTCCATTCGATCCAAAGACGAGCGTCAACGCTCGGTTATGATGTTTGGCAGGAGTAGCATCAGGTAAGGAGTGCGGTTGACTTGGGGTCATCATCCAGTGAAATGACTTCAGAGATCCAAATCATGGGTGCGCACCAGGCGCGGAGGAGGGAGTGAATGTGACCGGAGCTGCAAAGAGTGGGTCCAAGGAAAGCGTGTCGGGCAGCATACCAGACGGTCTGCAAGCCGGGACCCGCTCGCCGTGCTGAGACTATTTGGTCGTTGTGAACCAGACCAACGGGTTGATCTGAGCCTCAGTTGAGGCTTGTACATAGACACCGTAGTCTGTAGCCTTTCACTGCGGCTAACTTGTATAGTCTTCGGAGTCTGCTCTTGTAACACAACTTGGACATCGAGCTGACTATTGAACGTACCCGAGTCGGGTGGATCCACCCTCGTTTGCTACGAAATAATCGGCAGTCTTGGCGGGAATCTTCCTGTTGGGAACCATGAAGCGAGGAACGAGCGGCGTGTCACACTACAGTATCAGCTCGTAGTACATCATGCATCATGGTAACTTGACTCAAACTTGATGATTTGATCAGTCTCAAACTTCTACTTGGTGAACTCTGACTCACGTACAGTTGTCACTGCTTGCCCGAAGTGAGTCTCAGGCTTGATCATCAACTTCGTTTGACTCAAATAGCGCTCGCTGGTCTCCTCCCCGGACTGGTGGCAGGTGCATGGGGAACGGCCCGCCTGCCCGGAGCTTCTTTTTAGTCTCCCAAACCCAGACTCTCGATGAGCAGAAGACAGTCGTTCTGCTCTACCGCGGCGAGAGCTTCTTCTGATCATGATGCATCGGAGAATCCGAGTTGGAGCCGAACGAAGCGCCTGCGTCGCTCGGAGCAGTGACTAGCGCTGACACCCACACATGGCAACTTGAACGCAAGGCAAAGGCAAGGCGGGTACTTAGCCAACGTTTCAAACCTGTCCACGCTGTCCCACACCGTCTCCCTGCAGCAGGTTCAACAGATCTCGCAATGGGCGACTCTCTGCAAGACGCGTACTCAAAACAACTACGGCAATCTTACGGATTTCCTCTGCGTATTCCTGAACCAGGCAGCACTCTGCCCCAGTCCTATCAAGATGGAGGCCTTCAGATTGGGGACGTTGGCCATGTGGACAGCAATGGGGTGTTCAATGTCCTCTTCAACATACGACGTTCTCCAGACCACGAGCTTCACGCTCGACAGGCTCTTCCTGACAACTTCCGCCCCATCGATTTCGACGAATCGACGGAAATCAACATCATCGCGAACTCAATCCCCCATGGGTGTGTTATCAGCTCCCCTAGCATCCGCCGCGAGGTTCCACCCAAGAATCCAAGGTATCTTCCGTATCAAATTGGAATACGACCGAACTGAGTGTATATTTTAGCGTGCTTTACGAATTCATCCCTTCGTGCTTTACGAATTCATCCCTTCCACACCTACAGGCGCCATTCTTATCCTCCCGTCCGGCGCTATCTGTCATGAGCTCAGAGAAAAGGAGAAGTTCCGCAGGATTGCAATGGAACAAGGGCGGGATTGGTGCGCATTTGCGAGGCGTGACTCCCTCTACCTCATTACCGGCTCTTATAAGGCGCGTGCCTGGACCCTCGGTTCATTCCGTAACGCTCCTGGGTCAAGCGAAGCACGAATCAAGGTAGTTAGAGGGGATGAGAACGCTGGGTTGTACCGATGGGATCCTTCTTTTTCTCTCGATTGGCGCTGCGCCAGTGGGCCTTGCAATCATGATGACCCACAACTATTCCATTGGTGCACGGGGAGGAGGGAACAAGCGACGAGAACTCCGAAGTTAAGCTCTGGGAGACGAAGGAGGAATTCGAGCAACTACTGAGCGTTCTTTTCTACACGTGACTTGTACTGCCCTCAGCGATGGGAGTGGCACCTCCGTTCGCCCAGTTATCGACCAACCAACTTTCCGCATTGTCCTTGTGAGAGATAGGGGTAATTTTGAGGTCGGAGTACTCGAAAGTCGTGTAACTCAGGCCGAACCCAAACTCGTAACGTGGGGCGATGTTTTGCTAGAGAATCAGTGTAAACAAGATCATCAAGTGACATGTTCAACAACCTCGACTCACAGCGTCAAACCAGCGGTAATCGATGAAGACCCTGTTGGTTTGTGAGCGTGATGTGCTTGTGACGAAGATGTCAGAAACTTACCCTTCAGTATAGTTGAGGGAGAGAATGTCTGTAGATGTACTACCCAGGACGAGCTGAGCAGAGTAGTCGGCCGGGTTCTTCGCGATCGTGTAAGGTAGGCATCAGGACGGGCCCCAGTTACCGTACGGGACGTCCATGATTATGATTCCATTGCCCGCTTCGTTGCCCCCAAGGCTGGCCCAGAGGACCTTTAACACAGGTAAGCATCAATAACAGTGATGGAAAGAGGAATACCCCAACGCTATTTGTCACCACAATCGTATTGTTGTTCTGATCCCGCTGAGGTTGCCATTGGCGAAGCGAGTTTGCCGTTTCTTAGGTTCCTTGGTAGTAACAGTGTGAGTCGTTATCCTTTGGGTATTACTCTGAAGTCATTCCTCTAGAAGATGCAAAGCGAATGAATGGGTAGGTCGGTTACCCTAGATCCAAATCAATGAGTGCGCATCGGGCCGAATATTGCTACTGGAGCTACCCAAAAACCCCGGGGAACGTACCAGACATTCCGCAAGTCGTGCTAAGACCTTTACCAAGGATTGGTGTACGTGTCACAAAACTATTCGTATCAATTACTCCTCCCAGCTGCCTGAAGCCTCTCGTTGACATCAAACCAACGCTCCTGGTATTCCCGCCAAGGCGAGACTCCCACTATCCGAGGCCATGTGACATGCGTCACCGACGGAAAATGTTTAGAGATAAATTCCGCCACTCCTCCTGGATCGTTGATCGTGGAGTAGGTAACTTCCAGATCCTTGAGAGTAGTATTCTGGACGTTGGGATCCGTATCTTGCGGGACATCCCTAGCCTCGATGGACAGACTGAGCTTTCTAAGCCGCTGGCAAGATCTGGCCAACGATAGAATCCCTCGGAGAGTCGGATGCTCCACCAACCAAGGTTCCCAACAAGGTAGCTCCAAGACCTGGAGGGAATTCCCAAGACAAGCCAAATCGGCTAACTGTTTGTCGTCGATAGAAAAATTGCCCAGATCGATCACAAGTGTCTCCAGACGACGAAAGGATGTAAGAAGAGAGGGGAGGGCGGAGGACTGAGGGTTATCTACGCTTAGATCCCGCGTAAGCCGAATCGTCCGCAGGGAATCGGCAAGCTGATGGGACGCCAGTGCATTGAAGAATGCAAATACATTGTGAGCAGTGGGCCCAGCCCCATGGTCCTGGACCCGCACATTCATGCAGTCGAATGCCTGATCAGAGGGCCGCAGTAAATTGGTGACAAAGTTGAGATCCCAGACCTCCAGGACCACATGCTTGACATGGTGAAAGGGTATGTCAGTGGGTCCTAACGACGTTTTAAGCGATGTCGATTGCTTAGGATGAACCACTGCGGAGAATTCTCGAGCAAGGGGAGACACGGAAAGATTTTCGAAAGTGATGTGGTCAATTGGCGTCTTCAGGGTGATGGAGTGAAGATTCCGAAAGGCGAAGAAGTCAGGGATGCAGTGGAGGGTTTGTAGGTCACGATGGCGTTTGGATTCATTGCGCCCGGATGTGAAGGATCTGAGATTCGGACAGATTTTATGCAAGTTCCGGATAAATGTCTGTTCTCCGTTGACCTTTCCAGTAAAGACGAGTTCCAGGGAAGTAACTTTGGGACTGAGTAAACACGCGAGCGTGCGAACGGGCACACTGGGTATACCCACGTCGCAGGGGAAAGTATCATCATAGACGAGACTGGTGAGGTTGGGAAAGAAAGAGGGGGATTGCAAGCCAATGCATCGCAAGAGCAGCAGAGAAGGAATGTCGCGCGAAATGAGTACCCTGATCCGAGGGGAGTACCGACGAATGATGTCCAATTCACTGGAAGTTGGCGGGGTCTGCCAGTGTGATTAGAGAAAATGCCGATGTGTACAAGAGCAAACTCGTTTACCCATGTGCTCACATCCCAGAATTCTTGGGGGTTTCCGCCATAGCACCTAAGAAGCGGTGAGAGCGAACCAAGCACCCGCCACAAGCGGTCGAGTGAAGGGTTTGACAAATCTCGACAAGTTCGAGCCAAGGCCAATAGCGCTCCTCGTTCCTCGTCCTCCACCAGCCTTCGGTCGGGCTCGTAATCAACCGAATAGTTACCGTCATGGTACTTTGAGAGATGGTCCAGCACGACCTCGAATAATTCTGGGAATAGCAGGGGGTTGCGTGTCGATGCGGTGGAAGGCTCCATCGCGCTGTCCGATGCTGGTGGAAAGGTGGAAAGGCCCATCAAGTGGGACATTCGAACTTGGTGCCCGACTGATAACTTGACTGATCCGATTTATGGAACTTGGTGAACTGTGTATGACACTACACTATGGAAAGGCTTTCCATACTACACTACTACACTCGTAACACTGTGCAGTTTTACCATACCACACGTCTCCACGTGACCCTGGTGTTTGAAGTTGACCCGCTTCGTCAGTCTCCGCAATCAACACTAGGGATGGGCCACGACGAAGACCTCCAAAGGTGAAGTGAACTTCGAACCCGACTCTGTGCTTGACCAACCAACCAAGTATCCTTAGGGCGCTGGCTCTCAGCTTGATGTCGGAGCAGTCAAAGCCGCCTTGCATACCTCAGAGCGATGGTCCTCCCGGAGATCAAATAGACGAGGATGCAGCCCAATTCCAGAAAGAACTCGAGCGCGCTATCGAGGCTTCCAAGGCTGACTCTCAGGAACACTCTGCCACCACTCAGAAACCGACTCCCCAGAGTGGTACCACTTCTGGTTCGTCCGGGGCATCGCAATTTTTGTCTGAACGTGCCAAGCTCGAGAAAGAAAGGCTGGAGAGACTTAAACGCCTCCGTGGCGGAGATGAGTGTGAAGACGCGACGGACGGGTTACGGCAGTCACCTGTTAAGAGGCAGCGCTTCTCTTCTGTTTGTGAGCGCACTGATCTCGGAATAAGCCAGACTCAGTCTGCGCCTTCTACTTCGAGCAGCTCATCGAGATCTACCCTACAAGGTAGCTCGACGACAACCAACCCACAGGCAATCCCTGTCATCGGTCAACTCTTCTGGGATGGTGAACTCCGCCCAACAGCCAACAAATATTCAATTCCTAGAGAGGACGGCAAGGCAACATTTAGATTGACGGAAGTCCTTGGTCCTGTGCGTGCTTCATGCCACAATCAATGTCAACCCCATTGCTCAACCTTTGTCGTTGAAGAAAGCTGAGATTTCATTCGCTATCATATCTTCTTATTCAACATCGGTGTCATGGATCTATGAGTTTTTTGACCCGCGCACACCGGTCATTATTGTTTCGCAGCCCGATCAAACTGGACAAGCCGCCATCAAGAACATCCTTCCCAACTGGATCATGACCGTCCCATTCCTGAGATATGGTCGAGGTTGTCAGCACATGAAGGTACGTGTTGCGACTATTTCAGTGTTATACTCAGAGCAAAACGATCGTTTTTTCAAGTTCATGTTGGTAGGTCTTCCTGCCATGTTTATGACGGCGTGTTGATGGCACGAATTTCAGATTTTCTACAAATCTGGCCGCCTCCGGGTAGTCGTATCTACTGCAAACCTGGTCGACTATGATTGGCGGGATATTGAAAACGTCCGTTTCTCAGCGTATGTTTGTACCAGCATCCCTGACGAACGGACCTCCCCAGGCTGTCTGGCTGCAGGACATTCCGCCACGCCCACAACCCCTTCACGATACATCCAAAGCGGTGGATGACTTTCCGTCTATCATGGAGAAAGTCTTGCATGCAGTTAATATACGCCCAGCACTGGCAAGTATGCTAGCCAATGACGTAGGTGCAACCTCTTCTGTTAGCCTCTCTTTTAATGTCTTTTCCAGCATCCCAAACTCCCACTCCAAACCATTCATGACTTACGATTGAAGTGGGATTTTTCCAAAGTTCACGTCAAACTCATCCCATCCGTCGCTGGAAAACACGAAGGATGGTCCTCCGTCATCCAAACCGGACATACGCGCCTCATGAAAGCCGTGCGAGACATCGGCCTGCGTACTGGGAAAGGTAAGGCGGCGAAGGAGCTCGTCATTGAGTGTCAGGTGGGCTCTGCGTCAGTATGCACGTTGCAGAGTCGCTGACGATCGAATGCGGAATAGGGCTCAAGTATTGGAACGTACTCGACGCAATGGCTGAACGAGTTTCATTGGTCCGCACGTGGCGAGTCAGCTGACGATTGGCTGGACGAATCCAAGGCTCGGAGGGCGCAGCTCCCTTGGCCGCCTGTCAAGATTGTCTTTCCGAGCTTGAAGACTGTCAAAGAAAGCGTTTTGGGTGAACCTGTGAGCGCGTTGTGTGTTTCGGTGTCGTGGCTTGGCTTAGCTTGTCTGGGTAGGGCGGAGGAACGATGTTCTGTCGCACCAACCAGTGGAAGGGAGCAAAGTTTCCTAGGGAGCTCTTCCATGATTCGAATAGCACCGGCGGGCGGGTGTTGATGCACACCAAGGTTCGATCTCACTACGTTTGCACCAGTGACATTCGTTCCAATACCCCCTAGATGATCATTGCAACCTTTCGGCAAAAGAACACCCCGTTCACGAGCTCGTCAAAGCCTACACCCAAGGGTCGATCTTCGCACCAAACTACCTCGGACAAAGGCAAATCGAAGGTGATCGTGATCTCTGACAGCGACAGTGACACCGAATCAGAAAATGATGCCGAAGAGGACGTGAAGGCGGTTAAGAAGGAAGCCATCGGATGGGCGTACGTCGGTTCACACAACTTTACGCCGTCTGCGTGGGGAACGCTCTCGGGCTCTGGGTTCAATCCCACTCTGAACGTTGGTTTTCATTGTTGGATGTGCATACGCCTCACTGACTCGTTTTCAACATGAATTTGAATTTGAATACTGCATTCTCGTGAACTAATAGGTCGTCAACTACGAGTTGGGGATAGTCTTCCCGCTGTATGGAGAGGAGGACGTGAAGAGAGTGTCGTGTTTCAAGCGACCTCCGAGGAAATACACGTCCGGGGAAGATAGAGCATGGGTGAGTGACTCGTCCGTGTCGGCCTGGCCTTCTCAGCTCACGGTGTTTGTGTTTGCCAGATACAAGAGGAGTCGCCGGTATTTACTAGCGCATAGTTCGAGTGTGAAGCATCAGTAGACATTCGGCTGGATGCTATGCCAGTGACATGGGAGCGGATACACAAGTACGTCGTGTTGTCTGGAACGTGAGTGATACTTAGGCAGGGAAGGTGGGAGGTGGGCATGGGAGCCTCGGAGGAAGCAATCATGGTGTGGTAAGGATGCCCACTGGCAGTGCCCGGTGCCCACTCCCGAACTCATGGCAAGTTTACACGTGCCCATGACATTGACATTGATGTCGTTCTTTGATCCGCCCAGGCAATCTATCATGATCTGTACCCGCAATTCCCGTCATGTCACCGCGGTGTCACCGCTAAGCAGTGAAATAAACGTGCAAGTAAGTAAGGTTGGTGAGGGTTACCGAGGATTGATTTGAATCTAGATCGTGGGTTGTCAGACCAATCCCAATTCGGCGAACACGAGTTGGCTCAACTCTCTGCCGGTGATATCGATACATTTCGCAACGATCCAGCCAGGTCGAATCTAACGAATTGCATTAAACCCACTGCTGCGTTCCATGCCAACTAGAGGCGACTACGATCCATGGAACGCCATCGGGTTAGTGCAAACGACCTACCTGTCTGCGCGTTTTCTGTGCTGTTGTTCCCTACAAAACTGCCCACTTGGAAGTAAGGCTTGATTCAGATGTTAGACATGTTTACGTGCTCTTCGCTTTCCGGGTATCTTCCCAGCGAATGGTGGATCCTGGGTTTGGCCGTGGCTTACTTGGTGGTAAAGCTCCCCATTCTATCCGCCATCGTAGGCACCGTGTCCGTCGTCGGACTCGTTCTCATCAACGTTCGTTCCTTTCCGCTGGCATGGCACAGTAAGGTCATCCTCATCGCCTGACGAGCATGCTGACGATCACATGGGGTGACCAGTCAAGGTGCTTCTCCCGCTTTTCATCATGCAATGCAAATACCGCGTCCTATCCATCCAACACAGGCTCTTATTACGCCCGTCTGCCACGCGACACAAGACAGTCACCAGTAAATTGGAGTCTGTCTGTCCAGTTGGCGCAAATCCGTTCGATTTCACAGCGACGTGCAAGTCATGGGCAAGTAAGTCTTTCCTAATAGCGTTTGACGATATCGCTGTTCGAAGGTGACTCAACCGTGCATATAAAGGTCCTGATGACACCGATTGGTTCGCACATCTCAACAATTCGAGTTACGCCAAGGTATGTGCCTTGAGGTACTATGTGGATCGACGTGGTATTAACTTTGTTATCCAGGCTCGTGACGCTGCTCTATCAAAGTTTTGTATCGCAGCATGGCCGACGTTTATGAACGTATCCGGACGGGTCGCCTATGGATGTGAGGCATCCCTCGCATGGATGCTCACGGTCCCACTAACTTGACGCTAACCCCCAGCGGCACACTACCAATTCCTTCGCGAGATTCCACGATGGGCGAGTTATGAGATGAAGATGTCGATAGGCGCGTGGGATCACAAATGGGTAGGTATTTTGTTTTGTTTCTCGAGTACTCGGAGTCGATGTTCTAACGATAAATTCTTCATTCAAGCTCTATCTTGTCTGTCGTTTCACTTCCCGTCCCAACAGCTCACATCAGACCGCCCCGTCGACCTCGTCGAAAAACCCTGCTCTGCCCAGTGGACTCTCGACACCGATCGCCAACAGCGACTCGGAATCCACTGGCAACGAATCGTTGAATGGTGGTGACAGAAACAAGATCAACATCCCCGCCGCGGCTTCTTCGCTTCCGCGCGACGACCCCGATGAAATACTGAACTGTTTCACCGTATCCCGGGTCTGTTTCAAACTGGGACGCATCACCGTTCCGCCTGCGATATTGTTGGCCTGTGAAGGATTCTCGAAGCCACCACCATCACCACCAACGTCAGGGTCAGGGTCAGGGTCAGGGTCAGGGTCAGGGTCATATTCGCACGCGTCTCCTCCTCCGCACTGGGTTCATCCACATACGCTACGAAACGCGTCGGAGAGTTTAGACGTCTATCGCGAGTTTTTGGCTGGTCGTTGGAGGGATGTTCCGGAGGGGGATAGATGGTGGATAGAACCCCTGAGTGGTCACATTGAGGAACGGCGCAGAACGAACTTGACGAAGCTAGAGGCTATTCATAATGGAGTCGCCGATTGTATGAACATGTAGAGAGCGGGGGTTAAGATAATGTTAAAGCTTGGGTAATTGCATTTTTCAAGCAGACTGTGGCATCCGTCTGTTTGAACTGCCACGCTACGCTAACTCATCACCATAATGCCTGGCCGTATAGTCCATGCAAGTGAACGTGAACATGTGTTCGGTAGCGCAGGAATCTGAGTCAAACCTAAGTCAAACTGGCACCCGATGATGATGGTCCCGACAAACAGGTCACGGAGAGAGACCACCGTATGCGATAGGCTATCGCAGCGCACGAAGATTATGGAGACAGGTAAGCACCAGCAAATCGGGCTCACTTTGACTACGCTCTTGCGCGTGAGCAGGGAAGTCGACGCAGTGACATGGAATGCAATCGCTGTCGAGAGAGATAGCAAGAGTCTCAAGAGACACATCATCTTGAACTCAAGACAGGGTTGGCGCTGGTGTCTTGTAGTGAGGACATGCGTCCGACTCTTTCCTGACTCGAATGTCATAATTCACAATATGTCTATCAAGTAAAGTTCCTCCACGTTTACAAGGAAAGGTAAGTTACGAAACAACGTTCACCAGTCAGGTTATGAAAACACGAACTCAGAGCTGATGCGTAAATGGAAAGATTGGGGTTCCTTTGTCGATCCATTAGGCGCTAGTTGTCAATTCATTCATATGCACAACGCGGAGGCGTTCGCTTGGCGGAACAAGCTGCTCTTCCGAGATATGGGGAACTCCCCCACGGAGAACGCCAACTCGCTTCATGGCCAACAGCTATAACCACAATAAGCCAATCTGGCCTCAGGATTAAAGTGAATGGTAATCGGACACTGACATTGTGAGCAGCATGACTGTGGTCGTATATCCCTCCAAAGAACGCCGAGGTTGCATCCTTCCCGATATGCTTCATTAAATGCTGACGTCCTCCGGGGTGATCACCGAGGAAATCTTCGACATCATGAATGAACCCGGCGATGCAGATAAGAGCACGCGATTGAGCCTGGGACTGATCTGTTTGCAGATTAGCTCAGGTTCCCCGCGACGATGACATCACTTACAATCAGCCCAATTTATCACGGGCAGACCACCGCTCTGGCTGGGCCAAGCCAAAGCTTCCTGTCTATGGCGAAGTTGCTTCAGCTCCATTGTGAGCTCCCCCTTGCGAATCTCGTTGTCGGAAAATGTCTGGCGTAATGTCAAAACAATTCTAGTGGGAACTTGAAGTAGCCTCACCTTTAGATGGCTAGCCAGACCGAGCTGTTCGCATGTCCAGATGAGCCACTTTGTGGGATCATATTGATACCACCGTATCGCGTTGCGATAGTCCATGGGAAATTGGTGATGGAAATTGTGGTAGCCTTCTCCGTGGGTTAGGAGAGCAGTCAATAGATGATCTCTCGGCGAATGCTTGTCATCGAAAGGCGTGTCGCCAATCCAATGGGCAAGGGAGTTAACACAAGAAGCGGACTGGATCGTAAATGTCAGTCTTCTCTTCTATTTCAGTGATTGAAACTGACCTGATGCACGAAAAAGAGTCGTAATAGTCCTGCATAGACAAAACCGCCTTTCCAGTCTCCCCAGCCTAATCCAGCTATGGCAGACGGAAAGATGACAGCGGTGATCAGGACCAGCCAGGGATAGTAACGAAATTGCCATGTCACAATACGACTGTTTTTGAGGTCGTCGATATCGACTCTTCCATGTTTGCATCTTGGTTTGAAGATGACCCAACCGATGTGCGTCCAGAACAATCCAAGGCGTGCGTTGTAAGGATCGAGGGCTGTATCGGTATATCTATGATGTGCGCGGTGCAAGCGTGCCCACCAGATTATAGGGCCCATGACACATGCGGTACCTAGGAAGGCGAGAATGATCTCGAGCGTGGTTGTTGCATTGTACGACCGATGACCCCACAGCCTATGGTACCCCGCTGTGATACCTGTGATACATCTTTCAGAATCTGAACGATTTCTTCGAGTGACGCGACCTACCCATGCCAGAAATGAGATAATACATTACCGACCAAACCATCGTTTCGCGACGGAGAGGGGTGAAGAAAGCGCCGATGGTGGCAAGCGGCGGCATGATTATGATCAGGGTAAAACGTACCCACTCTGCTTCCCTCCACCAGTTCGACCATGTAACCGGTGGGCGTACTTTTGCGTTCTGAAGGGCATAGGAAGCGTAACTTTCCAATGTCTCGCTGTCTGCTTCATTGCGAGAGATGTGAACAGGTGATTCACCCATGACGCCCGCAATCACAGGGCTGTCCGGGCTGGCCAGTGGTAATGGGGCAAGACAAAACACCTTTCTCCCAAGTCTGCTTAAGTTCACCCGAAGTCCACGTTCTATTCTGGCCCTGTTAGCGTGAAGATGAACGGAAAATATCAGCGGACGATTTGGACATGTACGACCCACCGCAGTTGCACCGTATGTCGGAACGGCTCGATTCAGATGCGACCCGGCTCGTTCTACATAGTACGCAAATTAATGAAACGGGGGTCCGACGGGAGAACCATACCTGCAACCCCAGGGGTCAGTTTCACGGAAGCTAGGGTTTATTGTTCTGCAATGGTACCTATCAGGACCCGAGAAGGATGACGAACACAAAAATCGCTTCCCCAGCGTGACGATAAGAGCGCATTGGCAAAGCTCGCGTAAAATAATAAGTCTGGCATGGAACATTCACAGGAGAACGTGCGAAGCCCACGAGGCTCCCAAGTTGGATCCTGTCAATGTCACAGTGGTTGAAAATGTAATCGAGCCGTCGATTCAGACATGATGTGGCAAAAGGCTACTAGTACCGTTATAGTAGTAAGTTAGCATTCCCAGGCATTCCCGCGGGTCCTTTCCTGTCCTTTCACCTGCTCCGAAGTCGCCGGAGACCTCATCCAGAAGGCGAGCAACTGTCAACGGTACTAGCTCATGACTGTCACCACGGCCTGGCCAGGCCTGGCCACACACCCGGCAGCAATGAATTGAATCACTGTCGGGTACACTTGGTCAGAAAAGGTCAGAAATTACACTTAACGAAGGTAATTTTGGCAGTGACGGAACAGCTGATCAACAGGCGTGCTGCCAGTGGGTATCATGATGGGCGTCTGCCAATACTTCACGAACAGAGCACGTCACAATCTTTGTTCACCTCTCAATTCCCGATATTTGCAAATGTCACTGCTTTTGCTTCCTCAATATCTCTCCATCCATCGGGTTCAGGGAGCCAGCCCCTGGCTGTCAGCGTATCAGGCGAGTTCGGAGTTTTCTCCGGTCAGTACCCTTCTATACACTCTTTCACAGTTCCCTTTTGTGCCGTGAGTTTGGGTTTCTTTTCCGCCGCATCTGGCTTCATTGATGTCCCGCACTGATCCGGCTTTGAACGAATCTTGCCGATCGGGGCAGTGTCAGTGTGCGCTGGCCCGTTGAATTCGCAGTCAATATTTGGTATAAATGGCGACTCTGACGAAACACAAGTGATTCTGCGCTGAGCGGAGAACGCACCCGCCTGATCGTTTTGACTTTCTGGGATGGAGGCTAAGTCTCACGAACCTCTTTTCATCGAAAATCCCGACCACATACCCGCTGAAGCAGTTCCTGACAACTTCGTGTCTTATACTCTCAAGCACCAGGAAGCACTTCCGCCGATTACATGGAGTAACTGGTACAAAGAACTTCACTGGCTGCATGTCTTTATCTTGGTCGTCCCCCCGACGATGGGCTTCGTTGGTTCGCTGTCAACCCCAGTCCGGCTAGAGACCGCTATTTGGTTTGTCATCTACTCTCACTTTACCGGTTTCGGTGCGTCACCTTCGCGGGTGTGATGTCTAGTGAGACTGACTGCGGAGTTACCAGGATTAACCGCAGGATACCACCGTTTATGGACTCATCGAGCCTACAAGGCAACTAGGACACTTGAGTACATTCTCGCTATACTCGGTGCCGGAGTCGTCGAAGGCTCTATTGCGTGGTGGGCTCGTGGCCATCGTGCCCACCATCGGTACACGGACACCGATCTCGATCCTTATGACGCTCGCAAGGGCCTTCTTTACTCTCATATGGGGTGGATGCTTTTCAAGCCACGACGGAAGCCGGGTCCTGCTGATGTTAGTGACCTCCGCTCGAACCCTGTCGTCAGATGGCAACACAAGTACTATCTCCCCCTAGCCTTCATTATGGCCATCGCAGTGCCTACATGCGTGGCAGGCTACGGATGGGGTGACTGGCGGGGTGGTTTCGTATGGACAGGTCTGCTTCGACTGGTTTTCGTACAACACGCAAGTATACTTCTCTCAAACACCCCTAAAACATGGATCTGAACATTTTCTCCAGTCCACGTTCTGTGTCAACTCCTTGTGTCACTGGCTCGGCGATAAGCCATACGACGACAAGTTGACTCCCAAAGACTGCATCGTTACTGCGGTCATTACAATGGGGGAGGGTTATCACAACTTTCACCACCAATTTCCAATGGATTACCGAAATGGCTACAAGTGGTATCAGTACGACCCTACCAAGTGGTTCCTTTGGTCGTGCGAGAAACTTGGTCTCGCGACACATCTCAAGGTAGATCTACGCCTACCAAATCGACAAACTCCCTTGCTAATATGCCCATAATAGACGTTTTCCGACAATGAAGTTCAGAAAGGAGAATTGACTGTCCAGCTCAAGCGTCTTCGTCAGAAACAAGAGGCGCTTTCCTGGCCTGCTGAGAAGTCCGATCTGCCAGTTATCACATGGGAAGATTGTAGGTGGTCCGCCACACTCTTGAAACTGAACCTGATAGTTGTTTCTCAGATCAACGGCAGGCAGAGTCACGCTCATTGATTTGTATCGCCGGATATATTCACGATATCGGGGACTTCTTTGACAAGCACCCTGGGGGTCCTTCTCTCTTGAAGAAGAACGTCGGAAGGGATGCCACTGCTGCGTTCTTCGGAGGGCTTTACGATCACAGTAATTCCGCGCATAACGTATGTATCCTGTTCTGATTTTGTTTTTCTTGACTGAGATTCTCTGCAGCTGCTGGCCATGAAACGAGTCGGAATCCTCCTTGGAGGTGCGCCTCATGGTTTGGAAGAACGTGTCGTACCGCCTAGCCAGCATCTTCGCATCGCTCGCTACAACGAAATCCCGAGTTCCGGATACCCTAAGTTATCCAGCTGAGGTAGAATAATACAGCATCTTTCTTTCGTTCCCCCTCTGCATGTTCCGGTTGAATTAAAGCTCCAATAAACGCTTGTTCACACTATAAATTACGACTTTCAGCACAATGATTGGATCGAGTATTCGTCCTTGGTGTTGTGTGGAACATATAGAACGTTATACCATTAAATTTTGATCATGTCTGCTAATTTACTATCAGGTCACTTCGGAGCCTGAGCATGTCTGAACCTTCCATGGCATGATGACGTTTAATTCCGATGTTGCTCTGGTCGAAGCATCACCCTGCAATGGATTTGAAGCGGCCTTTCTTAGGGGGCACAGAGTCCGTATCAAACTCTTGATGACACTTCTCCGTGACTCCTGTCAGTGGCTTAATGAACTGTCATCCATCTTTCACTCAACCGAACATGATCCGAGATCAATCTAGATAACGAAGGGCAGACCCTCGGAGATAGCGTCCGGGGAAAGCTATACATAGCAGGTTTAGGGTTCTACATATACTCTTATCCGATCAATCCTGTCACCTCGCGCCAAGAATTTGGAACCAAGAGTCGAACTGTCATCCACAAAGATCACGGGTGTTCACCCGATCACTGTGGGTAGTCTGACAGCGAGAACTCCTGTCTAACAAGATGCTTGGCCTCCAGTGATCTAGGCTTGATGGAACACTTGAAGGGGGCCTGATGACTTGAGAACAGGCATGTCAGTAAAGATACCGCCGCATCGAGGCATGAGTTGATCACGAACACGATCGTCTCTCCCACCAAGTCGTGCTCCGGCGTAATCTCAACTCCGTTCTCCACGTGTTTCGAGATGTCAAACGCAGCAAGCGTTTGAGCACACATCAACCATACGGACGAGTGTCCAAGAAAATAGCCTGCGAGGAAACGTGTATGTGTTTATCGGTCATCTGAGAGCTGACAGCAACGCTTACCTGGACATCGCCTACACAAAGAAGCCTCGTGGATCAATACACCGCATGGTTAGCCCGATCGACACTCACCGCCGTCCAAAGCCGAAACAGGCGTTCCCGGGATGAGGCTCCGGGTTATCTCCTAAGAACCGTTCTGGTTTGAATTCTAAGGGATCCGTGTACGTTCTCGGGTCACGCAGGATGCCCCTGATTCCATGTAAGTATCGTGCCAAGGATGTGACGTGGAAGCGATATTGGCTTACCAGATGTTGACCAAAATGTAGGAACCTGCAGGGATAAGATACCCGTTGTACTCGTCGTCGACTCTCGTGCACCTCATAGCTACGGAGTGGCAATGAGTCCGAGGTATGTTCGGGAACAAGATGAGACCAACTCATTGGACCTGGCGTGTGCCAGCGTAAGAGCTCCGTAAATACGACCTCCATGTATGGCAAAGACGCCCTGTCAGAGAACGTTGGTAATCGACTTGTACCAACGATCGAGTCCAGTTCTTGTTGTGCTTTCTTCATGACGCGTGGGTGGAGTGTCATAGCGAGATAGAATGCAAAAGCGACAGAGTTTGCCTAGGAAAGGCTACAATGAATGGTGTTTCATCAGGAGCCAAGACCCTTACCGTGTCTGCACCACCTATGGCCAAAATTGTTTAGCTCGTGGAGTGGAGACAAGCGATACAATTCATACCTTGATACATTGTTGCTGTGGCCCATTTAACACTGTCTTCTAATTCATCTGTTAGGTCAGGCTTGCTCAAAATTCGAGACGCTAATGAGGGCAACGCCGTCCCAGCGGCCTGCAGCAACCGAGGTTAGCACTGTCTCAGATTTGGATGAATGCCAATGTACTTACCAACTGAGACTTCACGTAACTGTGAGGGATTTCTACTAAGTCCCTCAAAACAGCAGCATATTCTTTGCTCTTTCTCTTGAATCCGGCACCCGGGATCCAAGAAGGAATGTACTTCACTGCGAACTAGTTCGAGTCCTCCGAACGGGATGGGGGCAGAATTACTTACTCAATGGAATGAAATCGACGTAGTATATGCCTGGTGCGATTCCCAGTGACAACTGTGAGTTGGCTACGTGGGCTAACTCGACAAGAGGGTCATCCCCGTCCTGAGTTACATAGCCATGTGAAAGGCGCAGGATGATAGAAGTAAGATTCCTTAACACCTCGTCAGCAACGGAATGAAAGAAAGACATGCAGAGCTTACTTTCGAACATGTGCTTGGGTCCTGTCCGGGTCGTCGAGCACACATCGAAGATACCTTCGAGTTTCGAACTCGATCATCCTATGTAACTTTGCCACGCTGGCGTAGCCCCCAATCTCTTGAGCCATCCACTTCCGGTGACTCCGAAACCAGTCGTTGTAGTTGGAAAGCAACATGATTTTCCCCCACCCTGATAGTTCACCACACATGACGGACTTGGGGCGATCGGCGTAGTTAATGCCACGCTTCTCAAGGAGGTCTTCAGCGACCTTGGCAGAGCCGATGACTATGACGTTGTAGCCAAACAGAGACCCGCTTGCGATGTCCCCTGTTAGGGATCAGTACTAGTAGTGTGAGCATCAGAACACGACGGACCGTATTGCTGGTTAAACTTGAGCAACTCGAGCCAAGCAGTCTCGTCGGGGATCTCGAGGAGGGCACGAAGACCGCAGATACCTGGTGGCAATCGTCGGGTTTGGTACCTTATGAAGAGCTCATAAAGACCTGCGCATCCTAAGATGCCTAAGATGCCTAAGATGCCCAGCCTGAGCAGGTCGAATGTTGCGATCGTCTCCATAGTGAGCAAGGTGGATAGTATGGGGGGAAACGCTGTTTCCGGAAGGATGGTGGACTCAACACAGGGTCTATTCCGTAGTACTTAGGCGCCTTAGGCACCAGGAATGCCGATGGGCTGATGACAGAACTGCACGCAGGGTCCGCACGTATTTCCGATTGTGTCATGGCCGCAGTGCGTGACATGACTTTGGTCAGTATTCATCTTCTTTCACTTCCAGAAAATCTGATCACGAATAATGACGAACGTCCAGAATGGAAGTATGAAGGAGAGTTCATCCGAGTCAGAGATCTACATGGCACTAACAACCTCCAGCGTCACTGTGGCAGCGGTAACTGATATGGAAATTTTTGACACCTGCCTCCGGAATTCAGTTGTTCGTTTCCTGTTGACTCAACGTTGACGCGTTATCAAAAAAGGTTTTTAGAACGGCGGGGCAACAGTGGGCGAGCTTGGGGTGATGGTGACATCGATATTGAGCTGTGATGAGCCAGACGAACCGACGTCCAGATCCAGTTCACGACCACCGTATTGGTCAAAAACACAAAAGCCTCATGGAAAGAGAGCGGTATAATCGGGTAAGAATGACAAGCTTCCCTGTCCTCCTGGCTCATTTCCTGCCGTCTCATGACCAATACCAGGTGCCACAGGTACAAAAAACGAGGCAGATGCAAATGAGGTATCTAACCGAGTTAAGTCAACTTCCGATTGGCTCGGAATGTGGGGGACTCTGAATCGGACAGCGTGCAACGGCTGTAACTCGGTTATCTTCACATTTTACAGGTACTGTGCTTTTACGTGGCTCAAAAACACAGCCTTTGGTAGTGACAAAACAGGTGAGCTCGGAGGGACATTTGATCCTTGTCTTGTCCGACTTCTGTGAATCTGTCAACTTGAAGGTTCTTCTCGTACGTGATCGATTACTATATCTCCAAATAGTAACATGTCACCAAACACTCCCGGGAGTTGTATCGCTAAACATTCGATTGGGTGACCAGAACACTTGATCGGGGATATGCCTCAGATATCCCGATTCAATTCACGTCAGATGAAGAGCGCTCTGCCCAGTTTCCCAGCGCTGAAGACGAAACCATACAAGTACTAGATACCTCCATCGGTCCCCTTACCACCGATTCACCATGCCTTACTTCGCCGACTTTCTCCTTTCCTTCAACTTCGTGGACCACGATGCCATCCCACGTCATCATATATCCTATATTCCTGGGGAGTCTCCGTTTTCAACATGGCCCGTCGTCGTAGCTATGACTGTGACATATTTTGCAGTCGTCTTTGGGACTCGTGAAACTATGAAGGCCAGAGCACCACTACAACTGACCTCCCTATTCCGAGCCCATAATTTATTATTGAGTGCCGGTAGTCTCGTGCTCATGCTTCTCGTGGGTGAGGAGGTATTCTCGAATTGGCTCAAACCCGAGATCGGCACATACGGCACTCTTTGCGCGCCAGAAGCCTATACGGATGTGAGTCTTATAGTTACTTGGTTGATTGCAACCTACTCAATATCGCGCGTTGCTTCCAGAGATTGGAGTTCTACCTGATCTTGAATTATTACTTCAAGTACTATGAGCTCCTTGACACGGTCTTTCTGGCTTTGAAGAAAAAACCCCTCAGTAAGTGTTTCACTTTCAATCAAGTTTATGAGGTCATCTTTATTGACTCGGCGACTTTGAAGCGTTCTTGCATGTATACCACCACCCTGCCACCGCGGTCCTGGCATTCGTTCAGCTGAATGCTAGACCAACAGTGGTAAGTCCGAGTCTGTCAGAAATACAAGATGGAGTTTCACACTGATCATCGTTTCAGTGCTGGGTCGCTGCATTCCTCAACCTTGGCGTCCATGTTTTGATGTGTACGTGTCCATTATCCCTGCAAACCATACCTCACACTCATAGATAGCTTGAAGACTATTACTACTATGCCAGTGCTGGAGGTGCAAAAGTATGGGTACGGTCGCTCTCTATTCAAAGCCTCAGTTCATCACCCAAACTTCCCCTCCAGTGGAAGAAATACCTTACGACAATGCAGATCACCCAGTTTGTGATCATCCTTGCAGCAGCGGCTTTCGCGAGTGTGTATCAAAGTGGTCCAACGTCACCTGTAACTTACTCCTCGTATTAAAGGTTATCAGTACATCGCGTTTAACTGGTACCCCGAACATCTTCCAAACATGGGAGGCTGCTCGGGCACGCCAACTGCGGGAATCGTTGGCGGCGGAATTATCTTCAGTTATCTACTCCTGTTCCTCAACTTCTTCTACCAGACCTACGTCGTCAAGAGGGCTCGCTCAAGTAGGAATTCCACCACCGGCAACTCTGCTGACTCTGGCGACTCTGGCAAGTCGACTAGCAGCCACGTCAAGCCATCTGTAGGCAAGAAGGGAAGCTTGCTCTTTCGCGTTGAAACTTGTGAGTCAGAGCGCTTTTGCAATGCTAAAACTAATGACAACATTGGACGATCTAGCCGCGCAATGAGCGATGTTAAATCCTACGGTCTGCTGCTCACAATAGCGATATCATGTATGAAGCAACGAATTCACGCCGATGACTCCCTTTGTTCTGTCCTTCCTCCTTTTCTCTTCAACACTACGGATCCGTAGATTCCCGAATTCATTCGCCCAAGATAGTCAATGTATTTGCCTTGTAGTCAAAATACTGAATGAGGCAGCCGCAATGTCTTCCTAGTCTGGTGTGAAGAAGGTTGAACGTTGAGCTTCGCAAAGTCAAGGGCTAAGTTAGTAGTCCTTGATTATCTATCCGGCTATAGCCGAGATACCCAAGTTGTTCACACTGTGCCAGGCAAGCCGGCTACCTCACCGTTGTCAAGTCAAAACTTCAACCTTTTGTCAAGCAAACGACGGTTCTTGGTGACGCAGTCCGAGCCTTGCAGACTTTGACTCATCCAAGGTCCTCCCTCTGTATCTTGTTCATCTTGCACATTTGTTTTCGTTTTTTTATTTGCTTGACTTATTGTGACTCACTGAATCATGTCTGTATCGGAACCTGCACCCGCACCCAAAGACGTCCCAGCACCCACGACAGAGGTCCATCCAACACCTGGAGACGCGGATATGAACGACGGGGCGTCGCTAACTGCTGCACGCAAACAGGGTATGTAATCGTCCTCTTGCACACGATATTTGCACTGACGCCATCTTCCAGTGGAGTTCTATTTTGCGGACGCTAACCTTCCATATGACAAGTACGCCATGCAACTTCCTCCTCCGTTCAGCTCCGTGTTAAAGTGATCGAATTGCTTTTTCCTTATCCTCACCAAGGTTCATGTGGACATTGCACACCGCAAACGCCGATCATTGGGTTCCCATCAAAACTGTCTCTTCATTCAAACGCATGAAGGATTTCGCCGCCAAGGGAGATGAATTCATCCTTCGCGCACTGAAAACAAGCACTGAGCTGGAAGTCGACGAGAAGGAGGAGAATGTACGACGTCAGAAGGAGCTTCAAAAGCCTAAAGACCAGTTTGAGAGGAGTGTGTACGCTGTGAGCTCTTATGTCGCGGTATTTCGATTCTAGATTAGTAATTCTGATTCTCCTGGGATTAGAAAGGGTTCGGGAAGGAGGAGTCAGGGCTTCAGAAGGAACTTGAGGAGTTTTTCGAAAAGTACGGCGAAGTCAATGCCGTTAGGATGCGTCGTATGGACGGCAAGAAGGAGTTCAAGGTATGAACAACCTTTTGTTCCGTGTGAGATTGGGTTACATAGACTCCACGACAGGGATCTGTATTCGTTGAATTTGCTGATATGTCTGGAGCGGAGGCTTTCCTGAATGCGGATCCCAAGCCAACATGGGATGGTCAGGAACTGGTGACTATGTCCAAGTGTGTGCTCGTCATCGTTCCACCGCATACTTGCTCAACGTTTATTACAGAGAAGCCTACTGTGATATGAAAATAAAGGAGAAAGGTCTGACCGGAAAGGCTGCAGACCTTCGCAGGGATAACATCTCATCCCGCAAAGGGTTCAACGCATTCCAAGAATTGGAGAACCCCTCCAAACCAAAAGTCCACGGCAAAGCCAAGGAAAAACCAGAAGTATTCCTTGAATTCATGGGCACTCAACTACGAGTGTACGACGACAACGAAGATGAGGTTGGATATGTCAAGACGGAGGACATCCCATTCATCAAAGGCGCAACGGTGAAGTTCACCGGGTGTGGGGGTGATGCTAGTTTCACTGAGATGAAGGCAGGTTATTGATGCCATCTCGAGGCAGACACACATAACCCCTTCTCTAGGCTCCCCTTCGCGAGCGCTTTGCACGGGTTCCATACATCCAGTTCTCTAAAGGCGACGACTTCGGTCTCGTCGGCTTTGACAAAGCGTTGAAAGAAGATGAGATAGAGTACGTCAAAGAGCACCTCAAAACGGTCAACTCGAGAGAGGTCGTGTGGACCATTCCGGATGGTGAGTGTGCGATACGAACTGTCATTCACATTCAAATTGAACTCTCTTCGCAGAGGAGGAGGAAAAGCAATTCCAGATCGACCGCGCCAACTTTGCTGCAAAATCTGCACTGTCTCGATCACAGATGCGGACCGGGTCTTCGTCGCGCGGTGGACGAGGTGGTAGAGGTGGTCGTGGCGGTCGTGGTGGACGAGGTGGTCGTGGTGGTCGAGGTGGTCGTGGTGGGGGACGTGGTGGAGGCCGTGATCGGGAAAGGGCTGACAAGCCAAAAGACTCTGAAAACCCCTCTGCTTCCGGCGAAACGCAGACAGGGGATAAGCGCAAGCGCGCTATTGAACCAGATGGTGGTCCCGACGTTGGTGTACGAGGTGCAGGTGTCCCAATGATTGCTTCCGCGAAGAAAGCAAAGACCGACGAGTCATAGCTCCGGAGTCGCTGGGGATGGAAGGTGAAGCATTTTTTCTTGTATTTCTAGATGTTGTGCACAACCTGGATACGCGAGTAAATTGAGCTTGGTTTCTGTATATACTAACTGCTTGGCGCCGTGGTTCGAACTCGTTCGGTTGCTGCCTGAGTCTACGATTGCTCCTGCGGATTCACTATGTTGTTGCATGCCACATGGACCAAACGCAGACGCTCAAGAGCGTGTATCGGCGAGGCCAGTCACCACTGTTGAAGGTTGCACATGCGAGGCAACAACGAACCGAGTCAGTCACTCTGGCCAACTAGTAATTCATCCATGATCCATCTCTGGGATGGTTTTCTCTGGAAGCTTACAGGGAAGGGTCGAGCGTCTATTCTTTGAATGGAAAGACAGTTGGTCTGGGTAGTACTAGAAGTTGGGGAGACTAACTTCCTCTAACTTAACTTCTTTTGTCCAGACGGCGGTGCAGCCCGGCTCAATTCCTCACAAACAGTGCATGGCCTGAACTTCTGATCTGACAACATAATTAAACGTCGAGCTTAACAAGGCTAGCCCCAGACTAGTCCTTGAGCACTAGCTGTCGTACGTGACGTATGATCTCGCCAAAACAGTCATCGAACCGAAATCAAACCTTCAAGATCATTCACCTTCAACAGCCTTCAACGCGTTTTTGATTGGCACACACAGCCACAATTCTCCCCCCCAGCTTCCGTAAAACTGACCCTTGGCGTTGCAGTTATGGTTCTCCCGTCCGACCGCCTTTTCATTAATTTGCGTATGTAGAACGAGCCGGGTCGCATTTGAATCGAGTCGTTCCGACTTTACGGTACGAACGGTGGTTTACATATGTCCAAACTGTCCGCTGATATTTTCCCTTCATCATCTTGACGCGAACGAGTATTGTCTTCCCCCATTCCCACTGGCCAGCCCGGACAGCCCTGTGATTGCGGGCGTCATGGGTGAATCACCTGTTCACATCTCTCGCAATGAAGCAGACAGCGAGACATTGGAAAGTTACGCTTCCTATTCCCTTCAGAACGCAAAAGTACGCCCACCGGTTACATGGTCGAACTGGTGGAGGGAAGCAGAGTGGGTACGTTTTACCCTGATCATAATCATGCCGCCGCTTGCCACAATCGGCGCTTTCTTCACCCCTCTCCGTCGCGAAACGATGGTTTGGTCGGTAATGTATTATCTCATTTCTGGCATGGGTAGGTCGCGTCACTCGAAGAAATCGTTCAGATTCTGAAAGATGTATCACAGGTATCACAGCGGGGTACCATAGGCTGTGGGGTCATCGGTCGTACAATGCAACAACCACGCTCGAGATCATTCTCGCCTTCCTAGGTACCGCATGTGTCATGGGCCCTATAATCTGGTGGGCACGCTTGCACCGCGCACATCATAGATATACCGATACAGCCCTCGATCCTTACAACGCACGCCTTGGATTGTTCTGGACGCACATCGGTTGGGTCATCTTCAAACCAAGATGCAAACATGGAAGAGTCGATATCGACGACCTCAAAAACAGTCGTATTGTGACATGGCAATTTCGTTACTATCCCTGGCTGGTCCTGATCACCGCTGTCATCTTTCCGTCTGCCATAGCTGGATTAGGCTGGGGAGACTGGAAAGGCGGTTTTGTCTATGCAGGACTATTACGACTCTTTTTCGTGCATCAGGTCAGTTTCAATCACTGAAATAGAAGAGAAGACTGACATTTACGATCCAGTCCGCTTCTTGTGTTAACTCCCTTGCCCATTGGATTGGCGACACGCCTTTCGATGACAAGCATTCGCCGAGAGATCATCTATTGACTGCTCTCCTAACCCACGGAGAAGGCTACCACAATTTCCATCACCAATTTCCCATGGACTATCGCAACGCGATACGGTGGTATCAATATGATCCCACAAAGTGGCTCATCTGGACATGCGAACAGCTCGGTCTGGCTAGCCATCTAAAGGTGAGGCTACTTCAAGTTCCCACTAGAATTGTTTTGACATTACGCCAGACATTTTCCGACAACGAGATTCGCAAGGGGGAGCTCACAATGGAGCTGAAGCAACTTCGCCATAGACAGGAAGCTTTGGCTTGGCCCAGCCAGAGTGATGGTCTGCCCGTGATAAATTGGGCTGATTGTAAGTGATGTCATCGTCGCGGGGAACCTGAGCTAATCTGCAAACAGATCAGTCCCAGGCTCAATCGCGTGCTCTTATCTGCATCGCCGGGTTCATTCATGATGTCGAAGATTTCCTCGGAGATCACCCCGGAGGACGTCAGCATTTAATGAAGCATATCGGGAAGGATGCAACCTCAGCGTTCTTTGGAGGGATATACGACCACAGTCATGCTGCTCACAATGTCAGTGTCCGATTACCATTCACTTTAATCTTGATTGGCTTATTGTGGTTATAGCTGTTGGCCATGAAGCGAGTTGGCGTTCTCCGTGGGGGAGTTCCCCATATCTCGGAAGAGCAGCTTGTTCCGCCAAGCCAACGCCTCCGCGTTGTGCATATGAACGAATTGACAACTAGCGCCTAATGGATCGACAAAGCAACCCCGATCTTTCCATTTACGCATCAGCTCTGAGTTCGTGTTTCCATAACCTGACTGGCGAACGTTGTTTTGTAACTTACCTTTCCTTGTAAACATGGAGGAACTTTCCTTGATAGACATATTGTGGGTTATGACATTCGAGTCCGCAAAGAGTCGGATGCATGTCGGCGACACGAGGCCTTTGCGCCATTACATGGCGCAAGACGTTGCGGTCAATGTCGCCCCATATCCCAGTGGAGGGTGAGCGTTTGAACGACCGTCTTTGTCCCGACTCTTGAGCCTGCCTACGAGAAACAAGAAAGATAGCAACAATACCACAACTTGAAGTTATTGGTACAATCGTGAGCACCTTACATGCCCGTCGAAAGCATTGCAGAGTCTCTAGTTCCCCATGAGATAGTACGTATGCCTCCAAGTCTCTATTGCCTCTTTAATCAGGCGTAATGGGCGTTAGTCGGCACTGGGAACGTAACATCAGGGCAATAAGTTGAATAACAACACTCGACATCGTGACACGACAGGGGTAAATAACATGCTCAGCTTCTTGAAGTCTAGACGTGCAAGGCCACCGCGTATCTTCGAGGGGGAAAGAATGAGCGAAGAAGAAGAAGCCGAACCGGAACGAGAGGGCGACTTGCATACTCGAATCAGAGAGCTTCGGAAGAGGACTGAAGAGATGCAATTGGCCCTTAGAACAAAGGACGAGGAAGCACATCGCGAACGGGAGAAGATGACCGCAGAGATTCAATGCATTCGCGAGGAATGCCGAAGCGCGAGGGAAGCGGCTAGGGTAGCACAGCAAAAACTCCTCGAGAGCGAGGATAAGGAACTGCGGTGTGTCCAATCTCACGAAGAACTTGAAGACCGAAAGGGGAAGGGAGTAGACAGGGCGGCACTGCAGGAACTCCCCGAAGAAAGGGAGAGACAAACACGGTGCGTCCGAAAGGAAGTGAAGAGGCACAAAGTGGACGATGCAAGTCAACTGAGGGAGCAGACCAAAACGGCGTACAAGTTCGCTTTCGTGGGCACCACTGATAGCCAAGGCTTTTACATTCATAAGGGAGGCTTTGCTCGGTGGCAAGTCCTAACTATTGGCGGAGAGTATCTCTGATGCTGAAGCCGGTTTTAATAAGGGTCAAATGTCCTCCAGCGCTTCCAGAGGCCCTACGTGCAGAGGAAGCTGAGTTCGATAATGTACGTTGGCTCTCTGCGGGTCCTGATGGCAAATATATGTTGAGAACTCGCTCGCGCATCTGTGAGTAAAAAATTAATTCGATCGAAAGGTATGTCCATGACCGATGCGTTAGACCCACAGATAGCTGTGGGGTAGCACCCGGCATCCCAAGAACTGAAATTGTCATGTATGCATTTGGCCAAGGAGACACGTGGTTTACGCTCTTGAGGAATGGTTGCTCTCTCAAGTGTGCCCTTCCTTCGTCTTTGGAGGAAAAACTCGATAGTGCAGGTAGACGGAATATCGATACCCTATCCTTCGGTGCGAATGGCAGCTGGGCCATGACATATGGCAATGGTAGATGGCACACGAACGGGGTCCACTCTGACCTGCATACCAAATTGTGCACACTCTCTAGCGCGAAGGTAATGTTTCTCTATTTCGTGTCCGTTGGCAAGATTCGAATGATGCCATCGTCCTCCCACAGAACATTGTTTTGAGTCCCTGGGACTTACAATCCTGGTTCATCGAGGATGGCGATGGAAACTGCTACTATGCTCTACCGAGCAGTTGGCACCAGCGCGTCGACTGGATTCTCGAAAAGTGAGTTGGCTTCTCATCCCCGAGAGTCTCGTGTCGCACGCCTGAGTGAGGCAAGGTCATTTTGCACCGGTCCTGGATACACAAGCACATTGGCTTTGGCTGCTCTGCTAGAACTCGAGTATCGTGAACGTGGCAAATCTCATAAATTAACATCTTGGCACATCATCTGCGCAGAACGGTGGTACCATGAAACGTAAGGTAGTAGGCGAAGAGTTCGATGAACGAGTTAAATGAAGTGGCTTAGATGTTTTTGACTTGCTCCTCCAAGTAATCCCAGAGATTCCTCCCCTCTTCAGGATCTTGTGTATCTGCGCGTGGCTTGCCTATACGTGCCCATGGAATGAGATACTGAGGGAAAAAATAGAGACAATCATTATCATCGCACGATTACAGTCTAGGGCGCACATACCTTGCCATTCAACGATGCCCCATCAGGAACGGTACCGGCATAAAGCTGAGTAATTGCACCGTACGACACATCAGCCAAAAGCACAGACTAGACAGGAAGATAGTTAGCTGCGGTGCTACGACGAATGGCACCATTATATGCGTACCGCGAGGGCCTGACTGAAGGAGCCTGCGTGTCGTGCTAGCTCGGTTTTAACTCCTCCTACAAAAGACCGCGTGAACAAGCAGACAACAACTCGAATAGATCAAAACCAACCTGGGTTCAAGGATGTTGAGACAATACCTTGATCCCCGTACCGTCGTTTCAACTCCGCAGAGAAGATGATGTTGCCCTGAAATATAGTAAGCATACACAAATCCGTGTGATGTTTGTCAGTAACTAACCGTCTTGCTCTGCCCATAAAGGTCGAACGGCGATCTCCTTCTCCTCGCGGGGCCATCTCTGATGCTATTGTACTCGATCCCATTGGCACTGAACCAATGACCATTGGAAGACGTATTGACAACCCGAGCAATGCCATCGGGAGCAGATTTTGCGGTCGACAGAAGCACGGGCAGAATAAGCTTTGTGAGGTAGAAATGGCCGAGGACGTTTGTCCCGAATTGTAGATCGTAGCCGTCGTCAGTGAGCATGTCGATGGGAGGTGTCATGACTCCACTGATCCAAGCGAGTGGTCAGTAATCTTCGAAGTAACCATACAGAAACAAGAACTTACGCATTATTGAATAGAACATTGAGCTGTGTCTCCTTGCTGTGCATCAAAGTCAACCCTCAGAAATTACGGACCACTGGCAGGTGAATATGTCTTACGCAT
Organism: Chalciporus piperatus; assembly: GCA_038093975.1. Lineage (NCBI taxonomy): Eukaryota > Fungi > Basidiomycota > Agaricomycetes > Boletales > Boletaceae > Chalciporus > Chalciporus piperatus. The sequence goes on from JBBPTG010000145.1 coordinate 52,980, forward strand.
TGAATTCCTCCCCTGCTGCTTTGATGCTTTTCAGGTTGGCAAGGTCCACAACGAGAAGGTGTGCATCTTTCCCGGTAAGGTTCTTCAACTCTTTGACGGTTGCTTCACCCTTGGACTGACTGCGGGCGGTAATCCATACTTTGGCGTTCTTTGTCAACAAGACCTGAAAAATTATCAGGCGAAGCAAGAACAGGTAAACGCGGACGTGACCTACTCTTGCAGTCTCCTTCCCGATGCCAGCAGTAGCACCAGTGACCAGGACCACCTTGCCAGACATGTCTGGGATGTCCTCGGCCTTGAACCTGGGACGACCAGGGAACATATTTTCATTGATGAGCGACCAAGCAGCTCCCATGTTGGAGAAGAAAGATTTCAGAAGTGGATGTAGGGATTGAACCTAGACGCAGAATATATAAGTAGGCCTTCAATTTCAAAGAGTCGCCAAGCGATAACGTTGCATGAACCCGGCAGCAGGATGCATTGGTAATGGCGCATCACACACTGAACGCGCAAGCGTCCCGAGCACGGAGGTTTGATCATACCCTTTCACTATTCCTGTTGGGGTATTCGAACTATGTGTCATGCTGTGTCATGTCCACGGCGCGGCACCCAACATTGAGTCATTCCGCCACGCATCAAATTATTGTCCACGACTATGTTGCGTGATGCTCAGCTCACCCGCAGCAAATCATCTGAACTTATTTGCGGTGGTAGCTGCGTGGCGAAAATAGATCAGAAACTACGCAATGGACTGTAAAACCAGCGAGGATCCTTCAAGTACGTAGAGGTAAAAAGTCACGTCCGGACACGGCAAAGAGCTCGCGCAAGACGCACGGCGGCATATCGATCATTGGCTCGTTACACAATCACGATGAACTTCGAAACGGGCGCCATTGTAAATGGAAGCTCCTGCTATAGGTTGCGTTGAAGTGCTGCAAAGGGAGTTTAGTGGGAATTTGTTCAAGGGTCACAGCCAAGGCGGCAGTGAAGGAAAAAGACTTGAAATCCGTGTCAGCACCTGGACAGCCCCGGCGTAATCTGCCACTAGCAGCGTTCGCACCTGTTGTTTTGCTTTGCTCGAAATCTCGCTCGTTCAACTGGAATTTGAACCGGGCCAAATCCAGGCTGTCGATGAGTTGGTGCACGAACTAACTACTGCTGGAGGCTTTGCCGCTTACTCGTGTATAGGCCAAACTGGGTGATCCCGCGCTGATTATGACGGTGAGACCCAAGTTACATTATCACTGACCATCAACGAGGCCACTGATCGCTTCTCTTCTATCAGCAATCGGGTCACAGAAAACCATCAAGATGTCCTCTCTGCGTTATAGTGGTCCGTCTGCCTTTTACAGGGAGCTCGCAGAACTCCCTGTAGCTACATCGGCCAAGTTTATCAACACAACATCATCTACACACTCAGGTCAGCGTTGTCATCTTTCGCGCGTTTGCGGTCTATCCATTCAACTTGCAATCCCACAGTCGCCCGGGTGTCGTACTCGATTCGCGATCACGAGCGAAATGTGAAGCGATCCATCACCAAGACCTTCACTTTGGCCACCCCAGACTCGGCAGGCGAATCGCCGATAATTTCCTCCATCACCAGCGAGGATTCATCTGAGATCATCGCTCAACTTGTAGCGCCATCGCAAAAGCGTCACGCGATCCTCAGACAGGTTTCCGAGGCTAATGGTTCAAAGATGCGTTATGTGGAAGTCTGGGCCAACACTCAACTTGAAGCGTCACTCGAGGTTACAAAGCGACATGGCCAGTTTCACGCTGATGGTACAGTCTTTTCAGATCTTAACCTTCAAAAATCATTCACACCTTTGCGTGTGTTCTATTAGATTACCTCGGGTCATTCTCCTTCACCCCATCTGAGACCGCGTTAGTATACAGTGCGGAAGGAAACCCTGAAGCTACCGAGGGATTCGAGGGCGATCCATTCCCAAAGTTTCGTTTTGAACCTCACTTTGGCGAGCAGCTGTATACGAGGAAACGGCCAACTCTCTTCATAATCCGTTGGTCCTTCACCACATCGTCCCATGACGCCAAGGATGGAGCGCCTGCTGTCTCTTTGACGGAGTTACGTCTGGATCAACCCCACACTGTTCCGACCCTGTTTGGTCAGGCCACCTTCGTGACGGAGACGCGTCTTTACGCGACTGGCTACGAGCAAACTGGCGATGGGAAGCTCTTGGGCATCAAAGCATGTCTTAACCGCCCAACCGGTATATGGGAAGTCATCCTCCCGAACGAAGGCCCAGACACAGATTCGATTCTTTGCCAGTCCGTTAAAATTGATACTCCAAGGCGTTCTAGCCGTTCACCGCGTGTCTTATTCGACAAGGACGGTTCCCCATCGACTCTGTTCTGGTTGTCTAACCCGGAAGGCGGCGCACATTCGTCCACGATGTCCCTTCACTCTCGTGATCTTAAAGGCAATTCGGGCGATAAAATCTTGGTAGATACGGTTTACGACCCCACGATTCAAGACTTTCCAGGGTTGTATACTGAGTATACTTTGGCGCACAGCCCATTCCTGCGCTTTGGTGACAAGACCTACATTTTGATGCAGTCGTTGTGGCGCTCTCGTCCGACATTGCTTTCCATCGACGTGGAGGATGGTACTGTCACCGATGTCACTCCTGTCTCAGACAGCCAACCATTGTACAGTTGGAATTTCCTTGCGACAGACGGATCTCGGTCGGTGATATGCTCTCGCAGCACTCCGACATCTCCATCGGAAAGCGTTATGTTGGCCATGAGCGAAGACAAACGGATCGCCGTGCACGTTCTTGATAGACCAACTCTTTCGCCGAATAGTAAGTACAACAATATCCTTGACAGTCAATTGTCAAGTCGATTGACTTGCATCCCAGCTAGGGAAGCTCTCGATCGACTTGATGTATCCATCATACCCATCCCGAATAGATATCCTGTCGAAACCATCGTCATACGCCCAAAGGAGTCAGCGAGCGGACCTAGTAAAGCCATATGCATCACGATGCCACATGGAGGACCGCATGCATCCTACACCACAAGCTTCACGCCGGGTGTTGTAGCGTATGCTCTGGAAGGCTGTGAGTTGGTCTCTAGTTCTTCTCAGCGTAACCTTTCTGAGTGTTACTCCAGATACTGTGTCAATGCCGAATTACACCGGGTCCACGGGCTTTGGAGAAAAGTATGTCCGGGGGCTTCTAGGAAAATGTGGGACACTGGACGTTTCCGACTGTATCGCGACTGTCGAAGAGCTTATCAGGCTCGGAATTTCGGAGTCAGGAAGACAAGTTGTGCAAGGTGGAAGTCATGGCGGCTTCCTTGCTGCTCATCGTACGTCTCGATTCATTCTCACCGAAGATCTGCAAACTTAGCTATGAATGTGCCGCTCGCGCATGGTAGTCATCGGGCAGCACCCCGACGTGTTCAGTGCTGCGGTCATGCGCAATCCCGTCGTCTCCGTTGGCGAGATGTGTGCGTCCGACATCCCCGACTGGTCCTTCAGGGAGTTTGGTCTCCAGTTTGGACCAGGTACGCACGTCACCCCAGACAGCTTCGCAGCGCTCTACGCTGCCTCACCGATCGCGTACATTGACCGCGTGAAAACACCGGTGCTCCTCTTGTTGGGTGAGGATGACCTTCGCGTGCCGCCGACTCAGGGGAGGGGTTACTATCATGCTCTGAAAGGGAGTGGGCGCGTCGTTGAGATGTTGGTGTTCCCCAAGGAGACACATCCGATTGATGGTGTCGAGGCTGCGAGGGTCTCGTTTGAGGCGGGCAGGGACTGGCTGAGGGTGTTCACGCAGGCCCAGTGAGGGTGTCACCTCGCTGGATGTGTTTAATAAACTCTGTCAGCAGGTAATCGGGTAGGAATGAATCTTGTAACAACATTTCCCCCTTGATTCGTGATTCTTAGAGTACATCTGAATTGGAGTGAACCATTGACTGGTCCGGGATCCGGTCACTGGGGTCAAAATGATTTCAAGCTTCTCTTAGACCAACACTTCCAACTTCCAAGTTAGCAGCTCACCCTGTTGCTCGCCTTTTCTTGCACTTTTGCTTTGTCGGTGGCTCTACCACGGCCCTTGGTAAGTTAAGTAGAAAACGCAATCTGAACACTAGGGAAAAATCAATTCCAGGAATGATTTGCCAACTTCGGCGGGGCGCTGTCGCCGGTGGCATACCTATTTTCATTCTAGTGCCTGGTCAGGGGATTACCCAGCTTGGCAGGAACAGCCTGCTCCTCATATCATATCCCCACACCGCGTTTCCTGATAAGTTGAAGGGCCCTTGAAGTTGGGTCTCTTTCATGTAGCTTGTGCCCATACTACTACTACTTTGTTGAGGTAAGCCCCGTTATCTCGAACATTGTGTATTGCAATTTAGCAACTTACGGTGTAATGAAGAATGGAAACGATTGCTCCTAGGCTTAGCCTCGCGAGTGTGGTTGTGGCCGCAGCCGAAGTCCTGGTTCTGCTCGGACATGTCTGCTCCAACGAATATATACAAGGCGGAGACATCACCTACCTTGACAAGGCGATAGTCACTCTAAGAACTGTCCTGCGTATCCGCCAGCCAAACCATCTTCCCAAACCCTCCGTATTGAATGACCTTGCGGTCTTCCTATCCAACCGTTACGACAAACTAGGCGCGATCGGAGACCTGGAGGAAGCTATCGCTCTGCATCGCAATACATTGGAGCTTTATCCCGAAAGCGAACCCCTTCGTTCCTTGTCCCTGAACAACCTTGCTATGTGTCTCTACTTCCGGTACACCAAGCTGGGGGAGATGGGGGACCTCGAGGAAGCGATCGAGAGGAGTAGCGACGCACTAGCACTTCGGCCTGAGGGTCATCCACTTCGTTCCGCGTCACTCGATAATCTTGCGACTTATCGCTTGTCCCGGTACACCAAGCTTGGAACAGTAGATGACCTTTCACAGGCCATCACGCTGCAGCGGGTGTCACTAGAGCTTCGTCCTGTAGGACATTCTAATCGTGACATATCCCTGAACAACCTTGGCGCTCTGCTCTTTAATCGGTATGGCCGTCTGGGGGAAATAAATGACCTCAATGATGCCATACTGATGCACAGAGGCGCATTGGAGAGTCGCCCAGAGGGCCATCCGCACCGATCCACTTCGTTGTATAACCTTGGGATTGGTCTGCACACTCGACATAACCGAGTGGGAGATATTAGTGACCTCGAGGAGGCAAACATGCTTCATCGAGCCGCACTCGCACTTCGGCCGCAAGGCCATCCCGATCGCGCCATGTCATTGAATTGCCTCGCTGTGTGTCTCTCCGCACAGTATCGACAACGAGGAGACATGCGAGACCTGGAAGAAGCTATCGCCATGCACACAGCTGCTCTGGAGCTTCTCCCGCAGGCCCACCCGCTTCGGCCGGAGATAATGAACAATCTTGGAACTTGCTTCTCCACACGGTACGATAAATTGGGTGGGAAGGATGGGAAGACCGACCTCGATGCCGCCATCGAGATGCACAGAGCCACAGCGCAGCTCATTCCTCAGAATCATCATGATCGTTTCGCGCCGTTGAATAACCTTGCAGGTTGTCTCTCTCTTCGCTACCAAACGTTGGGAAACAAGGATGACCTTGTGGAGGCCATCGCGACGCACAGATGTGCACTCGCACTTAGACCACAAGGTCATCCAGATCGTGCTATGTCACTCAACGGTCTCGGTATTTGTCTTCACGACAAGTACAAGCAGCAGGGAGACACACGCGACCTCGAGGAGTCATTCACTATGCATCGCGCTGCGCTCGAACTTCGCCCACCAGGCCATCCCCTTCGAGCCTCTTCGATGGATAATCTTGCGCTGCTACTCATGACCCGCCATGGTCAACAGGTTGTCATGAGCAATCTTGAGGAGGCTATCACACTGCTCAGAGATGCTCTGGAGCTTCGTCCCGATGACCATCCTTATCGTCACATGACACTAAACAACCTCGCAAACTGTCTTACCGCCCGGTACGACCATCTGAAGGAGATATGTGATTTGCAAGAGGCTATCACGAGGCAAAGGGCGGTCGTGGAGCTTTGTTTACCAGGCCACCATTTTCGCTCTACAGCACTGAATAACCTCGGGTGTACGCTTCTCTCGCGGTACTCTCGGCTGCGAGAGCCCTACGACCTCGAGGAAGCAATTAAAAGGCACGAAGAAGCATTGGAGCTCCGCCCACCAGGACACCTTGATCGATCTGCATCGATGGGCAACCTTGCGGAGTGTCTCTTCACACGCTACGAGGAGCTCGGGGGGAGGAGCGACCTTGACGAGGCAATCTCACTTCATCGAAATGCACTACAGAATCGATCTCCGGGCCATCCGCTTCGATCCATTTTGCTTCGCAAACTCGCAAACTGCATCCGTATCCAGTTCGAGCGTTCAGATGCGATGGTTGATAAAGAGGAGATATTTCAACTTTACTCCCAACTCTCGAATGTTTCCCCAATCCCGCCTGCAGAGGATTTGGCTGCTGCAAAGAGTTGGGTGTACGCAGCGGAACACTTTCTTTTTTTTTTTTTTTTTTTGGATGAGCGATGTTATTGTGCAGCAACTGACTAATCTAGTCCTACACAATACGCTATGGCGGGGTCCTCAACGAGCACCCCGATCCGAGGGAAAATGCACTTATGCACGCCTTGATCTCTCAAGGGGTGTGGGACTCCGTGAGCTAGCCAGTTGCCCCGGTCATATTCAGGGGTCGGGCTAGCGTGATACCCACTAAAACCTCTAGGTTTTCTACCCAGTTCTTTGGTAAAGGGTTGTCTGATTTGATTACTAGTTCCCAGGTCCTAGCTATCTTAGCAGTTACCTTTGGTTTCTTCCGCGATTTTGCGATCCTTCTGTCTGTGTCTAGCCTCATGTTGATCTTATCTCGCCATTGTTTTTTAATCGATTCTTCGGAGTGTTGTCGGTTGCCTATTACTCGGCCACATCGTAGTGCCCAGATCAGATGTGCGGATTCTGATATTAGGATTCTCCTCAGTCTCGTGCTTCCGATTTTCCGGTTGGTTTGGTTTTGGTTTTCACCGTTTGTCGTTGATAGTGCGCCGCAGCCCAGGATCTGGCCTATGGTCGGTTGTCGCCATGCTCCCAGACTCGTTGGCCAAACTCGTTGCGCTTCGTGCCAGACGGTCGTTCGTTCTGGGCTGTTGCAGTCGGTGAGTATGTGTTCCAAAGATTCTTCTGATTCATTGCATAGTGAGCACTGGCTTGGCTCTGTGTTCATAGTTCGGGATTTTGCTCCAGTGATCTCCTATTCGGAGTGATCCGTGCATCGCTCTATATAGGAACGTTTGTATTGGGCGTCGGATATCTGGATGCCTCAGGCTGTTCCAGATTGTCTTGTCTGTTTCCATTGTTCCAGTCCAGTTGTGCACTGCGTGTCTCGTGATGTCAAGGTTCATCAGAGCGGATCTCTGGTATGGTTTTGGGGATTTCATCGATATCGTTTGGTATGCCAGTGCTTGTGTTAGTGCGCTCAGCTTAATCCCTCTTAGTGTGAAGTTTTCCGGGGTTTCCGTGTTTATGACGTCGGCGGGTTCTTTTTTTGCCCCTTGTCCTGCTAGTTTATCTGCGCCTTCGTTTCCGATGGTGCCATTGTGGCCTTTCACCCATTTGAAAACCGTTGGCGCTGCTCTCCTACGGAGCTGGAAGGTAGCCATTCGGACCCAAGCAAAGGGTGCTCTTGCGAGACCCACCACTACAAAGTGTCTCGTGGAAACAACATGAGCTGGCCAGTTCTTGTGGAACTTAAAGCCAACCAGCAGGGGATTTTGTCCTCTCAGGCCACACAAAGGGACTACCTATGTATGCCACGGCCCACCCCGTTCAAGTCACAACTTCAAACTAGAGCTTCCCGTTCCCTTACTAGTGCTTCGTTTGTAGAACCCAAACAGGTACTACGTACGGATCCGCGATCTAGTAAAAGTCCACTGCCTTGCCAGAAGTGTGATCAAATCCGACTAACCACCCCACCATGTACATTGTAGCGAGCTACAGTGCAGTGACGATGAGGCCGAGGGTGTCCTTTGACCATGTTGGTCTCGGATGGTTTTTAGAACCCAATTCCCCCCTGTTACGAAGCCTATGTCCACCAGGGACACCCTTTTACGGGACTTGGCACGAGACCGTGGTGACAGCATCGTGAATAGCATGGTGACCACCCCTTCGACCGAGTGAAGCTAGTGCTTCTGCAAACCTCCTTTACTAAGGGAGGGCTCAGCAGGTTTAACGTCTAGCTCCCCGACCACTAGCGACAACCGAAAGAACGGCTGTGGGAACTAGACAGCCGCGCACGCACGACTAAAAAAAAAACGGGCCAGGTGACAAGCACAACGATTGAGAGAGTACTCACCCGTCGTAGTTTACTGTCATTTCGGACACGGCAGAGCGCGACTAATGCCACTGCGAACCTCCTTCACTAAGGGAGGGCTCCCTTCCGTAGTAGTTTTGAGTCGGTCGAGCTTCACCGCCAAGCGTGTCCAAACGATACTTTAACCTCCTTTGCCAAGGGAGGGCTTGGCCGTGGGTTGCCAGTACAGACTTCAACGAGCGTATCCAAGCGACACATTCACCTCCTTTGCTAAGGGAGGACTCGTTGAGCAGCGGGGCGTGCTGTCTTGACCATCGAATGCGAGTATGCGAGTCGCTGGGGACTTGCTGTGCGTGGTGCATTAGAATGGCCCTCCTCTACCGCGAACTGAACCGTGGGAAAACACGAGCAGGTAGTGGTACTGGATCAAGGAGCGCCCCATGCCATTATTTTTGTATTCATTCATTCATTCATTCATTCATTAACACGAATAGTACTGTCGTATCCAAAACAAGTGGGATTTGCGACGAGCGATGAAGAAGAAGAAGAAAAAGAAAAACATACGATACAACGAGCGAGTCCGCGAAAGCAAAGAACAAACGAGAGCGAAAAAAAAAAAAAGCGGTTGTAACTTGTGGTGGCCGGTTACGGTAGTGGCCGGTAGCGGTAGTGGCAGTGGCCTGTAGCGGTATGGTAGTAAGTTAGGTAGTACAGCAGTACTTGGTAGCGATGGCATTGGCAGTAATGGATGGGAAAAAAGAAAAACTGTCCTCTGAATCGAATTCTCCGTGTTTCTCTCTCTTGTCGAGCACGTCAAAGAAAAAAAAGAAAAGAAAAGAAGTGTCCGTTCGACCAGCTAAATTTGTATATGGTAGCCACACTTGCGAGAGAGAGAGAGAGAGTGAGAAAGTGAGTGAAAGTGAGAAAACAAAGTGATAGAGCGAGCGGATTCCATGGGATGCACGAATGAGATATGATGAAACTGTGAAAGAAAAAAAAAGAAGAGATGCAGACATCAAAGGGGTCATAAACATGGTCGTCAAGGTGGATCAGAGACGAGGTGGGGGGACGGGACGCAACGTCGGCGGGGGAAAAAGGACACGTGAAACGATCCGGAGGGTATCCCAACAAGCACCACACACCGCACACTACACTCACCCTCAATCAAGCACCTCAAACCTCCCCCTCTTCCCCTCCCTCATCTCCCCACTATCATCGTCCAACCCCCGTTTCTCAGGACTGACGCCCACACCCACCACACCCACACCCACACCCACACCCACGCCCACGTCAACATCAACATCAACACCAACACCAACATCGACGTCAAGCCCGACATCATCCTCGCCCATCCCAAACGTGAACCCCTCGGGTACACCAACGCCCATCAAGTTCTCATTACTGACGAGGTCTTTGAGGATCGCCTGATATCGTTCGTCCGAGAGACCCATCCCCGCTAAAGGATTGAGCCGCCCATCGTCATCGTAACTCGGCATCGTCGAGACGGCGGAGGAAGAGGAGGACGAGGTAGAAGAGGCTCCAACAGAGAGCGTCGCGTTGATCCCATCATCCGAAAGCGGTGGCCCACCTATCGAGCGCGGGAGTTTAGACATCTGTTGAATCACTTTGAGATGCATGAGGTGTTTCTGTGCACATGTCAAAAAAAGGATCAGAGATGGAGACGGAGACAGAGACGGAGACGGAGATGGGAGGAAAGACGAAACGACGCTCACCTCGAGCATGTCCAGTAAACCCTCCTTCGTAAACGGTTTGGGCAATATATCGTTCATCCCAGACGAATAATACGTCATAATCTCGCTTGGCTTCGAATTACTCGTCATCGAAATGATAGGCGTCATATGATCAAACTGGCGGATCAACGACGTCGCGGATATCCCATCCATCTTGGGCATCACGATGTCCTGTAACCGACGCAACACAACACAACACGCACGCACGCACACGCGTCAGTAACAAACACCCAAAAAGACAAAAAAGAACGCACCATCAACACCAAATCATACTTTTCCAAATTCATCTTCGTCACCGCCCCAACTCCATCGACGGC
>JBBPTG010000146.1:0-63199 GCA_038093975.1 Chalciporus piperatus
ATACTTTGATGGACCCTATGACAACTCTTCCTTCCAGTGATTCTCTGCGGCTGCTTTGTTGTACTATTACAAGTCTTATGTGTCGCCCTGTTGACTCTTCCACACGACCGTCATGTATTTATTCGTTGTAATGTTCCAATTACATCGTTACCCAAGTCCCAGGCGAAGTCCAAGTCTACCCATGAAAATGTATATAATCCGTCCACATCTCATCCGCAATCCTATCGCGCAAATGCACACCTTCATCTTCTTCAGCTTCGGGGTCAAAATCATCAGGTCCGTCCTCCATGCCACCATTGGGATCGTCATCAGTAGTTGGTTCTTCATCAGCCTCGTGGATGCGAATGAAGTTGTGAAGAGCACAAAGTGCTGCTGGAATACGCGCCTGAATTTCCAGCGGGTATGCAAGCCCAAGGAGGAGAATCCGAAAACGTTTTTTTAGAACACCGAAGATCCGTTCGACAACATTTCTTGCAGAGGCATGCCGCAAGTTGAACAGTTCCCTTTTATTGACAGGTCTGCCAGCGTTTCGTCAGCCCGACTCGGACATGATCAAACAAAGTTAAATACATACCTTACATTTGCCCGGCCCCATTCAGCCAGGTGATACCGCACACCGCGATATGGAACAAGTAAAGTCCGCCGGGAGGGAAAGCCAAGGTCGGCAAGGAGATATTTACCCTCAGGGATAATGAGATTGCGCGAAATGGCATCATCATACACCCGTGCATCTGAAGCGGACCCCTCCCAGCCTGTGAGAGCATAAGTGAACTGGAGGTTGAAGTCGGATATGAAAAGGCAGTTCTGGGAGAGCGAGCCCTTGCGGTCCCTGAATGCGGTGGCGACGACAGCAGGAGGTGCCGCGACCGGAATATGGCTGCCGTCAATAGCACCAATCGCGTCCTTGAAATATGGCCAGAATTTTGGGTTCGATCTGAAGTTTGACGAGACTGTGTTGATACCAGGGGGGGTGATGAAAGTTGTATAGAGAAAGGAGGAGAGGAGAAAATGATGACCATTTTGCGAAAGTAACTGTTTAAAAAGACAATTAGGTTTGACTTGGACTGACGCCCCCATCTCTGTATCCAACGTACTGTGAAACTGTACCATTTGACCGTTGAAATCTCTCGCCAACATGCCTTACAGGCAGCCCAGTGACGCATGTGTATAGGAAAATGGCGAGTTGTTCTTCTAATGAAACAGACCTCGCATTGGAATGGCCATAGCCTCTGAGAATTGATATGAGTTCGTTGAAAAGTTCTGCATGGATGCCGAGTTCATTGCGGATGCGTTCTGGATGGCCTGTCAGAAGTTCGAGCAACCATCCTTCACCGGAAAGGACTGAAGTGTGGTAGGGCTCTGGGTCTCTGCGGGGTTCAGAAAGCGAAGAGACTGTGCTTGCCACAGCACAGATAATGATGCTGAGGAGGAGGGTCATATATTGGATGATGCGCTGTCGTTGTTCTGGTCGTAGGTTGGTCATGGCTGCGGAGTGATCGCTCAATCACTTCCAAATCGGGAGGACGATGACGAGAATGAAAAGCTACTAGTTTGCCTCTCTTTGTCTCGGACGGCTATAGGTATAAGCGAGTGTGGCTACGCGCTTAGCAGCACTTTTGGCGACTTTGCCCATCTCGAACAGGCCCTAAGGGAATTACCTGATGGGCCTGCATTGGTTCCGAATGGGACCAGACCGCCTGGCAGCGGCGGCTAATATGCAACTGAGCGTTGCGAGAGTGTTGGGATTTCATGCATTCTCGACTCCAATCGTGCTCGTTCGTGATGTAGTGTCAAAGGCGAGGGCCATGGTAGGGATGCCTTGCCCACTGCCCAGTCACAACAGTCGTTGGCGTTTTGGGACTTGGTTTGAATTATGGTGACATCGACTAAAAAATGATTGACTCCGGATCCCTGCTGTAAGTCTGTCAAGATGTGCCCAATATGGTTTAGCCAACGGGCCCTTTCCGAAGAGTATAAAACAGGCCTGTCCACTCTGTGCAATGAAACCCGTTACCCAAGTTCCTCACAACTTTCCGTTTGAAACTTTTATCAGCTTCCCTTAAACCCACTCTATAATTGCTCGTCATGCGCATCGTTTCTGCACTCATTCTCTTCGTATCCTTTGGCTTTGCTGGTGCCAGTGCTGAATCTGAGCTGCATGCAATCGTTGGTGGACTTGACTTGGACCTTGAAGCCCTTGGAGTGAGTAGGGATATCCGTCCCGAGATATCCATAAGCTCATCTACGGACAAGGTCCCAGCTAGTGAGATTGCTTGAGTGTGGGGGGCCCTGGTGCGCCTTCGTGGGGAGTCTCTTCGAATTGATACCAGGATTTGGGAGGATGTTGAGGCGTATTTGCGGGCAGATATTTAGGATGCCATTTAGTCGGTCATATCATGGGACATCTGCAATGCAGCAAAGGTCCATACGGGTCTGGTTGTGCATGTCACATCAGTGATACCATCACCCCCGAACGGCCATGAAACCTGAATCGGAACTCGCGACTACTGTAGGCCCGTTCAGGGCCAACTGAACCAATGTGTTAGTGATAAGGTTGAACACTAGACTCTGACCTATCGATGCTCGACACGACCCTTCTCCTAGCGGTTATTGTCCAGTGTTCGCAAAGCCGAAAATATTACCGAGAAGGAATGTATGCTTGCAGCTGCGCGAGAACCACCTTACCTTGGACGAGTCCATAGTCAATCTTGGAGCTGCTCGTCGGTCCAACAAGGTGCGGGTAATGTGAACAGTGTAAGTGATCATTGCAGTATACTGGGACTGTCGAATAGACTGCTCGTGGCCGAATTGTAGAATGGCACTCTAGATCACGGAATACGTGTCAGTCATGCAAATCGGGTGATGGACTTTGACCCCCATGATGAGCACTCCGGACATTTCGGTAAAAATATTCGTAAAGGACCTTATCCTTGTCCGTCAGCGTCCATTAGCACGCGCCACGGTAACCCGAATGTCACCGTCTGAATAGGTCCGACACTGTCGACATGATAGAGATTGACATTGCGATGAGTCTAACTTGATTCTTCTATAATCCTACCTATGCTGAACGCAGAGGTTATAACGTGTATGCCGGACACAAGCTGGGATCTTGAAAGTAAAATTACACACCAAATGATACACAAGTATTCTCTATGCCCGAAAGACGTTCAGTCGACCGTCCCAGCCACAACTCGCGAGAAGGCCCTCGTCATACAACGACCACCCGCAGCCAGCCACGAACTCGGTATGAGGATCGTGTATGTGCAATAAATGCGACCCCCCTGGTGCGGGATTCATACTCCAGCTACCAGACCGAGATCGATCATCAGCCGTGCGCGCGGAAACCACAGAATGAGCGGACGTACATCCGACATGTCATGTCATAACTGGCTGTCGCAAGGATATCTGCTCTGTGAGGACTCCACTGAACTTTCCGGACTGCATATTCGTGTCCAGGTAATTGTAGCTCGCACGATCCGCCAACCGACTGACTTCCCGGAGGTGCCGTACCGGCCATGCGACAGTCCCAAACCTTGACTACCTTGTCAACCCCTGCACTAGCGATCGTGAACGGTCGGTATTTATTCCAATCCAGAGACAGAAGTTCCGTCCCAGACGCCGGGATAGTCAAAACGGCCGCCGAAACGGGGTTGGTGAAGGAGTTTGCAGCTGGTCCGGATGCATAGCCTGGCGTTCGTAAATCAAATAGCTTGATTGTGCCGTCCGTCGAGCAAGTCGCGATGATGTCTTGATGATGTGGGGAGAACAGGGCTTGATATACGCATGACGGGTGGGCTTTCAAGGTTGCTACCGATCGAGGTCGCTCGGGCGTCCACTTGAGATTGCATCATCGTATCAGAGAAGCGCAAGCGCGTGCATCGATCGACACTTACGACTTTGACGCTACCGTCCCATGATGACGAGAGGAACGTGTCTTTCTTGATATTAGACCAATCCACGGAAAATACCTCCCTGGTATGTTCGTGCCAAGCACGCATTGGAAAGTCCTGCCGGGTTCAAGGCTATCCGTCACTCTGCTATTGGCCATACGAGAGACATGGATGAGGACCCGCTTACATTCAGCATGACGTCCCAAAGCTTGATAGACCCATCTCCAGAGCCTGCTACGAGCTGGTTCTCGTGCATCTCGGACCACGCGACATCGTAGAGTGCATCTTGGGTTTCATAACTAAAACGTCGGGCATTCTGAGCAACGGACATCGACAGAAAGCGAAGGGTGATGGATACTAACTACTTGTCGAGCTTCAGGCCGCTTGGGACTCCAGGTCCTGGAATGAGCGAGACGAGATGCAAGCGACCGTTGCCTACTAGACCGAAATTTGCGGCGGAGGCAAGAACGATGCGGGTGTTGTGGAATGGGGACCAGGCAATAGAGTAGTGGGCGAAACCTGGGGTCTGCAATGCAGCAGGTGGTGGATGGGGAAGGTTCATATCATATGGAGAATGGCAAGTATAGAGTGCGGGGTAGTAGCGCTTCCCGTGATAACTTCCGACCGGCTAATTTCTGTATCCCGGGACCGCAAATCCCTTCTCCGAACCAACTCACGAGTCGAACAACTAATTGCGTAGTAGGAACGATTTACAAAGACCTTCACCCCAGGGCCCGGGCTTTGAATGCGAGTTTCGGTCCCAACCATCCCTCATGTCGTCTCCTCAAATCCAATCAACGCCATCTCACCCGCTGCAGCAGTCGAGCGCATAGCGAACTTCCTCTCTTCAGGAAACGTGGCGCTCTTGACGGGAGCAGGCGTCAGCGTGGATTCTGGCATCAGAGCTTACCGCGGGAAGGATGGACGGTACATGAATCCTAATTACAAGTGCGTCATCTGGTTCTGGTGACGTCTCTCATCCTCATCCTAAACGAATCAAGACCCATCTTTGTATGTGAACAGAGATCTGCTGGTGCTAGAGCTACAGCAGTCTGACGAGATACACAGTATCATGAACTCGTCGCGGATACACCCAAGGGCTATGCGTTCAGGCAAGTATCTTCTCCACCATCGCCGAAAGCCTCGCTCATCCTAGTCCCACAAGTCCAGGCAGCGTTACTGGTGTGTGAAGGGCGCACGAAGCGGTCCCCGTAATAGTTACCACTTCCTTCCAGGCTTCGCTCATACCTTGGCTACCCACCCGTCCGCGACACGAAACCAAATACCACTCATTACGCCTTGTCAGCCTTACAATACACAGGTCACATAAACAAACTAGTGACGCAAAACGTCGATGGTCTACACCGAAAAGCCATCGCCCATCTCTGGGACGACAGTCGCATTGACAATAGAATTTTAGAACTTCACGGAAACTTGCATGTTAGCTTCTTGATGCCCTGCTGGAGGCTTGCTAACACACGCTATGGGAATAGAGAGTACATTGCCGGCTCGGTCATGTAGTCAGCAGGGACGACTTCCAAGACCGGTTGTCCGCATGCAATCCCCAGTGGAAAGCATTCGTCGATAATCTAGAAGCAGTGGGAAAACAGTATCGGACCAATCCAGACGGTGACGTTCGTGTTACGGTGGTTTTTTTTTTTAATTCGAATCTCACAAAGGAGGCGCTAGGTCGAGTTGGAAGGTGTCTCGTATGAAGATTTTGTCGTGCCCAAATGCCTAGAGTGCATGTCGCAAGGCCGACATAATACAAACGTACGGAAAGTTCCGTCTTAAAGTGCGTTGTCTGCGCTCACCGGAGGTACTTGTTAGCAAAAACCAGAAGTCATTTTCTTTGGGGAATCGATACCCCAAGCTATCAAGGAACGCTCGTAAGTTCTTCCCTTGACCCGATTCGACCGTCCGTAATCCATCTGGCCTGTTAGATTCCGTGACATAGAGCAATCAGATAAATTGTTTCTCATCGGGACCACCCTTGCTACATTCTCGGCTTATAGGTGAGCGAAATTTCTATCCCAGTGCTAGAGACATAAACTACCCATCATCTAGGCTGGTCAAGCATGCCCTCCAGTTGAACAAGCCAGTGCTACTCCTCAACATGGGACCGACACGTGCAGACGGTCTTCCAGGGGTCGAGAAGATAGAGGTCGCCACTTCACAGGTCATGCGCGATACTGTCAGAGCCATCTTGTAAGACTTTTTGTCCGACTGAAAAGGAGATGCAACGAAAGAACCACACTGACTGTTTTGTAGGGGTACCCGTGCCCAGGTTGATCCCGACATCGTCAAATTGCTGAACAGCGGGATCCATAAGCCCTCATTGGATGATACCAAGCAAGAATAGAATAGTGCCAGGGGGATAACAAAACTTGAAAGAACGTGTTATTGGTAGTAAAAAGAGTCATAGGATGTATAGATTATTGCCCATACCCGAGCGAATGTAAGGAACCTTCCTCCTGGTATATGCAAGTACGACTACGTAGCGTTTTCTCTGATGAACTAATAGGGTGAAGTTGAGAGTACGTGGAAGGATGGATACAAAAGGGATGCTGTCAATGACGGAAGAGATTTGAAATATATGGAGGGAACATGAAGTTATGCATGTAGTAGAGTATGGGTGATGCGAGAAGCGACGACAGAGCGAGTACGATAGCACCTGGATATGGAGGGGGGGGAGTAATATAAGATGGTAGTTTATGTTGATATCGAGGGGGTTTCTTGGTTGCGTGTACCCGGATGCAGAGTAAGCCTGGGGGCGGGATGACGGTCTTCTACGAGGTCGCGAGGGGGGTCGTCATAATCGTCATCAAAGTCTTCTGGGTCTTCCGAGGCGAGCGGGAAATTGCTGTCAGCTATCCAAGTGGGTGGTCTCAACTCGGACCAATTCCACGTTTGCCAGCGTTCGACGATGGGGAAATTCTTTAAAGGACGTTGAGACCGTTGAAGATAATCGAGAAATGCAGAGTCTAGGTCACGTACAACAGACTTTGTGGAGAGGTCGAGATCATCGATGTTTGGGGAGGGTGATCTCTCTTTAAACACATCCGAGGCACCCGGACGATCATCGTCGGGGGTCAGCGGTGGCGGAGTAACGTTGTCACCGTCCGTATTCGACGACGAGGCGGGCGACTTTTTAGCTGGAGATGTATACTTGTGGCGAAGGCCCACCGTCAGCCGCCACAGACTGTACGACGATGCAAAAGGAAAACGTTCTACGTACGATTTCTTTTGGAGCTCTCCGAGCGGCTCGAGCAACTCCAACCGGCTTGCGAAGACATCGCTCTCTGTGCTTCATCCAGTGAAACGGATCGTAAGAGCTTTTGGGCGAGAGCTTGATACGACTGCTACATCGTTTGCATGTGACGAAGAGCGGTCCGTGGACTTCCGCCATTGGATCGTCTCGCAACTTCTTCTCTCTGGCCATTTCGGCGGCGGTTCTGGGTGGCGCATCGCTCCCACTGTGGAGATGGGTTAATGCGGCGGAGGAATGGACTCGTGTTGTTGATACCGACTCTGTGAGGGTTTTCATGGTAGTGTCACGGTCTCTCTTCGGTGATCCCCTGCAGGATATATGACCTCGGATGAGTGAATGGATCAGTACGTCAATGAAATAGCGCACATGGGTCGACGATATTAACAAGGGGGAAGGGCTTAAGATTGGAGTACGTTGTGGGGGGCTTTCGCGGCGGGTCGTCAGTGAGAGGGGGGGAGTTAGGAGGGCGAGTTGTGAGGAGAAAATTGGATTTCCGGGATTTATTTACGTGTAAGTTGTTCCCCCCCAGAGTCTGGCTGACCAGGAAATTTGCGGCGAGGAGATCAAGTCTGAAAAAACGCGCGGACAAAGAGACAAGTCTCGCAGCGAGCGGTACTCTCGGAAATTTCCGAAGAACGCAAACTTGCATGCAGGTTGCCAGGGTGGGTTACACAAGAGGAGGACGTGCCAGCGTCTCCGAATCAACGCGAGAGATCAACATTGACAGCGAATATAAAAACCAGTACAGCAAATAAAGAAAGCAGAGACGCCCAAAAACAATAATATACTCTTCCCGGCGCTTTACGTTGACGTCGTGCTCGTGCCTAACCCTTCTCGGAAACCACGGGCAAATTCTTTCAGAGGCTCCATAAACCATCCCCACCGAGTCGGTGCCTCCTTCTCTGGAGGTTTATACTCCTCCGTTCGTGGTCGATTTGTGGGGCGATCATCTTTCACTTCTTCATCTACCTCCTCCTCTTCATCTTCTTCGCGACCACGTTTCACTCCAGCGTTAACGCTAGGAACGCTGGGAGAACTATCAGCAACTGCAGTTGTCTCGGTCGAATTGCTACTAGAGTTGTTTTCAACAGGAGTGGGTGATCGTGCGGATCTGTGTACAGAAACTTGTGAAGTAGCACTTGAAGCGGAATGTGGGGGATACACCCGTGACGTGGATGGTTGTGGGGTAATTGGAGCAGGCGTCATCCTATACGATATCGATATCAGGACCCCCACTCAATACGATCGATTGGGGGGGAAAATCACTGACGGTATACAGTTCTCTTTGTGTTCAGTCCATTTCGTCAAATCATAGTCCACATCACCCTCCAATGCCACCTTCGACTTGCAATTACCACAATGAACGCTTCTCGGCGAACACGACCTGACTTGTGGATCGTTTAGCAAAACAATCTTTCGTTCCGCCGTAGCAACTCGGCTGCTCGGGCTGAAATTAGGCTTGGAGGGCGTGCGTCGAAGAGGCCCTGAGGTGTTTGCAGAGCCTACTAATACGCATCGTTGTTGATGGCTTTGCCAGTTGTACAACGCATAGGGGGTATTCGCAGAGAGTTTTATCCATTTCTGACAGGATCGACAAAGGACTTTGTGAGGTTCTACTTCTTGAACCCGAGGATCTTCTTGGAGAATTGCACGTCGTTCTGCTTCGGTTCGACGGACTTTACTTGGGGTGGATGAGTGGACCTCGGAGGTTGGTTCTGTCGGTGCTACACTTGTCGTGGGGGATGGTAATGGCACCAACTCTTCTTCTTTCACCTTGACTTCTGAGACTACCAGGTCGGGTTGTTGTCTTATGTGTGGGATATTATATTCGGGTGAAGCTCTGACTATCTGGGGACATACTCACTGTTCTGGCGGTTCTGTAGGTTCTGGAGCGGGCGATGGGTCGCTCATGATAAGGAATGAATGAGGTCAGTGGAAGTACGGGGATATACACGGGTTGGACGAGGACAGTGAAGTCCTGTCCGTGTGGTCACTGTGGTGGATACAACGACAACGTGCGCCCACAATCGAAACGCGTGCCCAAATATGGCAAAACTCGACCAGTGACCAACATTGTTCTGTGGGTCACGACGAGGACAGGGCGGTACAGAAACATATTCGTACATAGTATAGAGTACAAGAGAGGCCTGATACTGTCACAGTGTCGAGTCAACTACCCCAACCGAAAGAGAATAATAGTGTATTATTGTAAAAGGAACGAGTCTTCTCAAATGTCCTCCTTACGAAGAACTAGTGGAAGCGCCGGCTTGAGAAGAGGTCAGGTCATACCTCTCAGACGAGATATTTGGTTGCGGAAGATCGATCTGGGGATCAATGACCGGATAATACGCAGCGCGTGGGTAACCGGCGGATTGACCCTCGCTGGGGGCTTGACCAGGGTGCGATGCGATGATGTGATACGGCGAAGGACCGTACATATGAGAAGGGAACATCGATGCCATTCCGACTTGGGGTGGATGCGGAGGCATAGCTGACGGCGAGTGATTGGGGATAAAGGGATGCTGGATACCGGTGATGTCCTCTGTGGGCGTGCGCTGGATCCCGTTGTGATTCTGAGACCCATCTCCATCCGACATATCTGCCTCTAAACCAGTTCGATGGGGGCATTCACCTTCGTTCCCCTGCTGTGCGCACGTAACACAGACACGATCGACGCACTGATACCCTTTGCGAACACAAGTCGTACAGGGCCTGCATTGGACAACGATCGTTAGGGCCATGATTGATGAGACAACACTAAACATCATTACCTGACTCCTTCGCAGCGTACTTTATCACGTCTGAATCTGGGGTGAGACAAGTACCATTACGCCACATTCTAAGTCCTCACCTGCATGTTGCACACGCCTGCAGTAATAACGTAAGTCATAAGTTCGGGACAGAGTGGATAGAATAGGCTCACCGCTTTAACTCGAGTTCCATGTCCCCTTCCTTTCCTCTGCACACTCACGCAGTCCTTTCCTTGTTCGAGGCACTGCTTGCAAGGCCTGGTATCCTCGCACTTACGGTTCTCCTGCCTACACCCCTCGCATCGTAGCTTGACAAGCTTCGGTCCCCGCCCAATATGAATACACTCTTCCCCTCTCGCCACACATCTCGAACAAGGTCGCTGATCATCGCACTAGAAACACATTATCCATCAATCCGCTCCATCGATCATCTGATCCCCCATCACAACACGACCCACTCACCTTTTTATTATCCCGCCTACAATTCTGACACGCCAACTTTGCACGCTCGCTCTTCTGGCGGTTACGCATGACGAGTACGGGCGGTGCTGTATCCGATCGCATCGACGTGGTGATATGCTCTTCCGCACATTCGAGATGCATATCTCTGCATCTCAAACATGGTTTGCCACCCTCGCAACGAACACGGGCTTTACGACAACTTTCACATCCATCCACACATTGATCGATGGTGTACCCTTTCTTGACACATCCTCCACAGGGTCTATCACATCACAATTTCACGAACAGGAGAGGGGGATTCGATCAGCGAGAGACAGATTAACAGACATAGTTGCCTACTTTGAACCATCGCAACGAATCTTGTCACGTCTGGCCGTCAATACGGGTTGTTAGGATGGATTTGTGATGATAGTGAGATTGATTATTACCTGCAGCTGGCACATGCCTTGCGATCTCGATAGTTAGTTTATGACCTTGAGGATATGAGAGTCGGCAAACCTTAACAGCTCTTCTTGGCCATGTTGTCGTTATGATGTCGGAAACCGGGATCGGTGCTGGGGCAGACGGCGGCTGGGAATCCATCCGGGTGGTGGAGATGGACAGAGGGAAAACCAAAGGGTGGGAATATCTCGCCATTCTCATCATTTTCAATCTCAGCGAACATGTGGCTGACAAAGCAAACAAGTTCAGAGTATATTCAACTTGAACGTTGGAACAACTGAACAACGAAGCATTAAAGACTGCAAGTATAGCGTATGACATCTAGTCACTAAGAATAAGAAATATCCATACTGAACGTTGAACCCTTGATACCCGAGATTATAAATGAAGGTGTTAAATCAGAAGAGTGAGAGTGAGAGCGACCGAGATTTCATTGATAAACGGCAACGTAGTTGAGCACCCATTTGGCATCTACGCAATGGCGTCAACGGGGGAACGCAAGGACAGAAGATGGGGTAACTCACCAACGAAGTTAGTAGCGTTCGCGACCATCGCCGAACAAGTACCCGGGCAACCGGACTGACCATAGGCGGAAGCACCAGCCCAGTTACCGCAGATGGTGGTGTCAATGACCATCGAATGTTGGTAAAAGTTGGTAGAGATGTCACACGTCGAAGCAGCCCAGTAAGCACTAGGAGTTGGCCACGATGAAGGCGTAGGTGTTTTGTTCGTGATGTCTGCGGGTATGTCCGCACGAGCAAAGTGCCACATGGCCATCCCATTCGACGGATCCCACAAAAGAACGTAGACACCTCCTTGCACAGCATTGAAGCCCAAACCAAACGAGCGAGGATCGGTGTCGGCGATGGAGCATCCAGCATCAGCTGTGGGCGTGCTAAAGCAGTTGGGGTTCAGAAGGTGGCCGGTAAAAGTGGAAAGCGAGCTAGCGGCGGTAGAGATCGTGCAAGACGCGCTGGTGCCACTGTGGAGCGTCATCTGATTGGTAACCTGGTTGTTGACACCTTCCACGATGTCGATCTCTCCAGCATAAGGCCAGTTCGGTCCAACAGTCTGGAAGCATCGAAATGTGAGCGGTGATGCCCAGTAAATGAATGATAAACTGCGCACCCAGAAGCTCGGCCATGTACCACACCCAACGGGCATGGCAGCCGCATCGAGGATGAACAAGCCACCAGAATAGTTCTTATTAGACGTGATGCGAACTCTGAAAACAGCTGTCAATCCACCAACACGAGATGGGGCGAAGGAGAATATCTCACGAATTGCGGTTCCCGCCAGCAGGAACGGTGCTGGTAGAATCTACAGCGAGCACGGTGGAGTTATCACACTCGTCAACGTATGCAATTCCCTGCGCCACCGCCGCCGGCATGCTTTGGTAGGCGACGTTGCCCCCGGTGGGGTCCGAACTAGTAAAGAATGACCACTCACTGCACAAGGTTAGCACATGCGCATAAGATGTCCATGGACCGAGACGTACTGGAAGAAATCATGGGCCTGATAGAAGTCTTGGAGGACATACGTCTTGTTGGTGGCAACTTGTTGGTTCCGAGCAACATGACGTTGACGAGACCTACTCGTCTTATGAGCACCAACCAGGGTGCCAAACGGAAGAGCAGCCAGGAGTACAACAGAAAGACCGTGCATCGTGAGTGATGAAATGAAAGATGCTAGAGAAGAGACAAGCTAAGAGGGGGCAGGGACGGAAGACCTACAGTTGCAATCCAGGGCTGCCTCTTATGTTTCTTTTCAAGGGGTGCAAGACCACCCACATGAGGGATCTAGAACATGTCACGGAAACGCGGTGGCCACCGCTTCGCCATTCATCATTAATACGGCGATAATGAGGTTATTTGTTGTACCTCGAAAATGGCAGCGAAGAATAGACACTACTCACAATGAACTTCTTTACAACCAAGTGGTTCCATTGTCCAGGATGAAGGACCACATCCTCGGATCCAAAACACTTGGCGCTTCGCTGCCGAGCCAGGTCGTTGGATAACGCGACCATCGACTCTCGCTCAGCGAAAGCCCAGACTGGGACTAGTGCAAGTCTCCGTTCTGCTGCCATTGTCGTATTTTTGGAGTCTTAAATTGATTCCAGCATGGGTGAAAGAATAACACAACATAGTGGTGCCTCACTTGACAAATATTTGCGGACACGAAATCGCCCTGACAGAGCCATGCTTGGATACTTCTTTGTTCAGACACAAATGTCCGACAAAAGCACTTGTCTCCTTGGTAGGACTGCGCAAGGTTAACCCATGGTAAGTATCCCACGAATCCCTGCCTTGTATTCATTCAACGGAACGTGGCGTGCCCACGGGCAGTAATGAACCACACGTCCGCAGCATCCACAATCCCCCACCATGCATACTGGCGATTCATATCTAGTACGCCCCGTGCTTAATCACCGACTCCTGGATAACATGTCCGCCACGTCTGTTCGCCACGGTCCATAATACTGTCGCGCATTTCCTGTTATGCAATGGAGGATCGTATCCAATACAGCGTCACGGGCATCGTGCTCCGATATGGATCGTTTACGAGCCAAACGGTCAAGAATTCTCCCTATCGTGTGCAGTTGCTTCCCGGATTGTTTCACTGCGCATTTTGAACATCTTGGGCGATTATTGGACATCGAGTTTCCATATGCTTGGTTTCCAAATCCTCGATCAGGTCAGCTCGGGATTTGGGAAAGGACACCCCAATGAGATGAGCTCTGCCCAGCACTCAACTCTTGGTATGTTGGTTCAACGTCACGAACCCCACAACAAATCGTACAAACTCGGAGATCATGAATAAACAAAAGTTCCTTCCAGGTATTTACTGCAACGACGGCGACGAGTCGGTGAGACAGAAGTCACTATATCAAGCACCATCCCACTCACCGTGATGACCGTAGGTTCCTCCCTCTTCAAGTATTCTTTCAGCTTCGTGATCTCTAATGCGACTTCGATAAGACCCTTGAGACCCTCAGCAGCATCCCTGCTCAGCTCCTTCTCTCCCGCCTCCGGTCCAACGTATCTCTCGACGTACATCCTAACAGTGGCACCAGCACTGCCTGTTCCACTGAGTCGGAACACAACTCGCGAGCCATCATCGAACAGCACGACTTGGCCCTGGTTCGCGCTCACGGTCTTATCGATGGGGTCGGTGTACGAGAAGTCCGAGATGGAGGCGATCTTGTAGTCTTGACCCGTGCTCTTCGAGTGGTGGGAGGTGTTGGCAAGTGAAGAGGTCTTGATGGCTTCGTTCAAGCGCGCTACCAGCTTGTTCGCGCCCTCGGAGGAAACTTCTTCATAATCGTAGCGGCTGAAGAATGAACGACCATATTCAGCGTAATGCTTCTGAAGAAGTTCATTAATGCCAATGAGCTTGTTAGGGGACTCCTTATTGGCAGCGGCAAGAATGTTGAGCCATGCTTTTACGCCCTGCAGTCAGCTTCTGCGGAACGCCATCAATACATGACACTTACCGACAACGGCCCAGAGACCATCCTTTTCACGGATATGGTCTGAGCCTGTTCCGAATGATTCCTCTCCGCAGATAGAGAGGCGACCAGCGTCCATCAAATTTCCGAAGAATTTCCAGCCTATCATGAATTTGAATGACTATATGCATCTACCTCGGCTAATTTAACTTACCAGTAGGGACCTCGAAGCACTCCAATTTCTTCTTCTGTGCAACGAGGTCGATGGCCTTGCTGGTCGGCATACTGCGAGCCAGGCCCTTCACGCCTCCCTTCTTGAAGTAAGGAATGACGTGTGCCCAGTCCGCGATGATGGCGACAGAGTCTGACGGCGTGACGAACGCGCCCTTACCATAAATCATGTTCCTGTCACCATCACCATCGCTAGCAGCACCGAACTGAATCCCTTTCTCCTCGACGACTTCAACGAGGGAGTGTGCATAAGTCAAGTTCGGGTCAGGGTGTCCTCCACCAAAGTCAGGCAGAGGGACGCAATTCTGGATGGCAGTCTCAGGGAGACCGAGTTGCTCCACGAAGATGGCCCGAGCGTAGGGACCAGTGACACCGTGCAGACCATCGAAGAGAACGCGGAACGACGCCGCGTTGTTCTGAAGGAAGTCCTTGATGAGCGCAACGTCAAAGATCTCCTTCAAGAGAATAACGTAATCCGTGACGGAGTCGATGATTTGCACTTGAGAGGGACCATAGGTGGTTTCGCCGATCTTGGAGAGATCGACCTGGCATCAACGGGGAATGAGTCATGAGAGGGGATCAATGATCGACGGAGACGACGTACGGGAGGAGCCTCGATGACCTTGTACCTTGAAATCGTCTTCGTCACCTCGTAAATCTTGTCCGTCACATTCTCAGGTGCAGGTCCACCATTCGAAACGTTATACTTGATCCCGAAATCATTGTCCGGTCCACCGGGGTTGTGACTCGCCGTGAGTAATATCCCTCCGTCCGCCTTGTACTTTCGAATGATGTTCGAGGCAGCTGGGGTAGACAAGATCGAATCCTTGCCAACGATAAACTTCTTCACGCCGTTGGCAGACCCAATCTTGAGAATCGTCTGGACTGTCTCGGGAGAAAAGAAACGGCCGTCACCACCGACGACGATCGTTGACCCGCTGATCGAGTCAAAGATGGACTGAACGAAGTTCTCGGTGTAGTGCTGTAATATTAGGTGCTTGAGTGTCGTTGGTCAACTAACATCGTTGATCGGCGTACTTCTTGCTGGAACACCTTGACCCTGCGTCACGGCGATCGTCGATCAGCCTTGAGATGACTTTGGACGGTGTCCAGAGCGTGAACGTACCTCTTCCTCAGCCCCGACGTACCGGGTTTCTGGCCATCGAAAGGTTTAGTTTGGATCTCCTTGACCTGATAACTCATCGATGCGAATGGACGCTGTCCGACGTCGAAATCGATCCGCTTTTATTCCAAGTATGACGTCCAATCACACGTGACCGCTAATCTACCTCCGGGCGTACAAATTACTGCTGCAAACGTCAAACGAAACCCATCTCGTTGAGATGTCTAATCGCCAACGAGCGAACGAACCCCGCTTTTCATCTAAAGCCTTTGCCCTATCTCGTCTCCTGGTACGGCTTCGTAAAAGAGTTCCGCGAACGCTTTAGCCACATGCGGTATCATATCTTGAGTGATCAGTCCACGACCCTGTTCTCGGAAAGCCCTCCTGCTGCTCGTGCGCGTGACCATGCTCCCCCCGATCGCCGCCAGGATCGGGAGCCTCGACACTGCAAGAGAACGATCCCTATCAACAAATGCAAAAACGTTGCGTTCAAAACCCATCAAGTTCAACATACCCATCGGAATAGAATCTGGAAACCACTCACCCGAACGCCCCATCTTCATAACACTTGCCCCACGCCAACATCGTACCCACACACCCACTCAACACATCGCCCTGTCCTCCACACCTCCTCAACCCACCCTCTACATCCACCTCGATCATCTCCCTCACCTTCTCCCGTTCCTCTCCCCCTGCCCCGTTCGCAACCCCCCGCACCTCAATCCCGCTTGCACGCAAATCAGCAACCTCACCAGTCGTATCAACAGCCACCACATCCTTTGCTCCCTTCTCCAACACCACCACACCCCCCAACATCTTCGACACCTCCGCAGCTCTCTCCTTGGGAGGTACGTCCCCTCCAACCCCCACCGCCTCACACAACCTCGTAAACTCCACCACATTCGGAGTGAGCACTGCCCTTCTGTACCCCGAAATCAAACTGAGATCGCGACCGATCATGAAGAGGGCGTCCGCGTCTAGGACGACGAACATGGATCGCGCACGGGCGAGCGAGAGTGCGGTGCGGGCGTAGTGTTGCATGTAGTCTTCTCGACCAAGACCGGGTCCGAGAACGAGGACGTGTAAACGAGCAAGGATCCCGTCGAGTTCTTTCCTCACTCGGTCCTGTGGACTGCAGACGTAGAGTGGGCGTGGACGTAGCCACAGACGCGTACGCGGATGTAGATATCAATACCAACTAACGTAAGTGTAACATGAGACATGAAACAGAGACGTACGCATCTTCGCATAGAATAGGATGCACTATCAGATCGGGAGAGTAGGACTTGATCGCTTGCGCTGCAGTCGGTGAACAAATAACGTGCGAGAGGTCGGCGCCCTGAGAGCGTCCGAGTCAGGCTACTTATGTTGCCTATGGGGAGTAATTTCCTGGAGAGCATACCAAACGCAGAGCTGACATGGCTGCGAAGAAGGGCGCGCCGGTGTAACTGTACCATCGTACATCAGATCGCAGTGAGAATCAGACCGCGAATCACTCACTCGAGCGCGCCTCCCAGGACACCCACCCTGCCTAGACACGTTCCTTGATCGTAGAAGCCGAGAACCCTGAAGGATTACGCACCTGACTGGCCCTTATGAAGGGAACCGTTGAGAGGAGGAATGATCTGTCTTATTTGTTCGATTATCTTGTGTGTGACAGACATGTTCAAAGTTCAAGTCAAAGTACAACGGACGCCTGACGTCATGATAGAGGCGGCAAGACGTTGTGATTTCCAAGCCACACCAGATATGTAGGATATCAAGGAGAATGGCAGGTTATACAACAAGCATGTACAAAAGGACGTCAATCAGCGCTACCAGTACCTTACAAGATTAGCATTAGCCAACGAGCAAGAAAAAAGAAGGCAAAAAGGTAGAGGTAGACGCAGACGACTATTAATCTTTGAATTTTGTATCATAAAAATGAGAAGAATGACAACTATTTCGATGATTAGGAAAGACGAAACGTGTGCTTGGTGATCCAACAAAGGCATGAAAGTTCAAGGGTAATATGTACTGTTGATGGCGAGTAGAAGACAATTAGGGTAGAAACCAAAGAAGCGGCGACTGACCCGAGCAAGGGTCCGATAACTCCACAATGAATTAAAGTAATGCGGTGGGGTGGCGAAAACCATGCTGAGAACGACATCATGAAGTCGAGACGCCAGCTTGAGCTCCACTATGCCAGAGAGATCCCAGGAATGCCCCAGCGTTGGACATTATCTCCACAGCACGACCGACAAGGGTATCTGCTTGCTGGCCCTCGTCCACGTAAGTCCCTCGCGTAGGACTCCGAGAGCTGCCATAGGAGGCTTTCCGTTCATGACGATCGGCGGGTGGCCGCGCAGGGGACGTGGACTTTGGCAACGATGATGAACGCATCTGCAGAACTGGCGAATTGGCCGGCGTAGGTTGCCGCGAGATGGACTCCTGTTCCTCCTCCATGCAACCTGGCGAAAGGGGTATAGACGGTACTTCAGTATACGCCGTCTGCGTAGTCGGCTTGGCATCAACAACAAGAAGACGTGGCGGTAACCGCGTAGCCGTCGAGGAGCCAGATGTCACAGTCGAAGATCCGGATGAAGATGATCCTGATTTCTTCCGTACCTCTGAGACAGGCGATTGTTCCGGTTGTGGCTGGTGTGAAACCACGGAACGCATCGACGGGCGCGGATCTTCGGGGCTCAAGCTAGAATTAGATCCGGACTCTGTGTGAGAACCGGACCTTCGAGCAAATCGGTCGCGGCCCCTCTCCGGAGTCTTTCTGCCCTCCCTCTCTCCCCTCGTGTCGCGTTCTCTCACACGAACACCGCCTAAGCCCAGCCCGATGTTCCCTTCGGGGCTCAAGCTCCCAAGCGGACTGCCGGTACTAAGACTTTCCCGATCTGAGAATGAAGACGTGCGCGTGATGCTGCGCCCACGGGGTTGATCCACCTGCGCTTGGGAAGACAATGCGGGGGAGGAGGCAGAGCGACCACGTGGTGGGCCTGGGTCTGCAGGCGAAAGGAAAGCGCTACCCGTGGGCTGAGAAGTCGTACGAGGAACAGAAATTGCGCAAGTTGAAGGAGTGGTAGTCACCAAGTTCGGTGAGGGTGTACGAGAGCGCGATCTCGACCTTGGAACATCTGGGGAGCCATCCTCGGAGCTGACGACGACTTCGGGACTAACAGGAGTCCGCCCAATCGAGCCACTAGAGGCACCAGCCTCAGCATATCGGGGCATGCGGTCGTCCCTTGGAGCGACACCTGGGCCCATAAGCTGCAGCGACACCACCGACTCGACTTCCCGTTCTTGTTGATCAATTGGCATATCTGGTGGTGATGCCACCAAGGGTTGCTCAAGCAACTTTGCCTGGCCCGTCAAGGTAGCTTCATATTCCCCTGAGCGTGTCTCCTCCACCATGGCATCGCTCTCATCCATCGATGAGTAAATATAAGATGGCGGGACATACACCAGCTCAACGGGGGTGTCGTGTGCGCAGTAGGAGTACCAGTCTTTTTCTTGTTGCTCATCACGAGTGCGATAGGAATGCGACTGCAAATGCGCATGTGAGAGCGTGTCCGGATAGTGATCATCCTCATCTATCCTGGTCTTCAAGATAGTGGGAGCAATGAAAGCAATGGTGACGAGTTCTTTGTCCGTGCTGGGCGACCGCATGATGAAACCGTTGCTCCCGCGCCTGGGGCGACGTACAGTCGAATAAGATGCAGATCGAGCTTTAGGCGGTCTCGAGCGTGACGAGGTGGATGAAGATGAGGAGGAATGAGACGAGGAACGTGCGATGACAGGTGGTGATGTGGGGGGAGGATGGCGAACACGCATCTCGAGAACGTCGTCATCATCATCGTCTTCCGAAGTCGACGAAGAGGAAGGTGATGCATTATGAGGCGGTGGGGAAAGGTGGGGGCGTGACGGTGGTTGAGGATGTGATATCGATGGATAAGACAGATGACCTGGAGACTCTGACTGCTCATCCTCATCATCGAAGAGCATCTCATCGGCTTCGTCGATGACGCCGTCTTCCGAGTCTTCATCGTATCTGGGGGATCGAAGAAATCAATGCACTGCCCGCTCTAGTTTTGTCGGGCACTGACCCGTCATCCTCAAAGCCATGACTATAATGGGATGGGTCAACGTGACTAGCTCGGGGGAAGTTGCTCCAAGCCGCGCGTTTCTTTTTTGGTTTGTCGATGGCGATACATTGCTCAACAAAGGTATTGAAGCTGATGTGCTTACGTTTGGGACCGCGGATCGCGGGTGGCGGGGGAGACTCTGATTGGAGGAGACTGGAGCGCATCTCTGTGGCGGAGGGTTTACCGTTGAGACCGACACGAGGAGGTGAATCTCGTCTAAACGCGCGGTTTGGACCCCATCTTGTGATGTGGGTGTCACTCTTGGTATGCATCAACGACGGACGTTGCGGTGGATGATATGAGTTTGTGGCGTTCTTGAGAGGAGCATGGTCCGACATCATCTGACCTGAATCTTCGTCTGAATCGGGAGGGCTAAACATTGGGGAGAGAGGGAAATCGGATGCGAGAAGTTCGCCTATGGATCTGTGTTTCAGAATGGGTTTCTTGGCAATAGACGCTGAGCCATTGCATGACGGTGATGGCGAGGAAGGTAGGTCAAGAGCGGCCGCCGTGGTCGGAGAAGGTTTAGGAGTGTAGACGAATTGATCGGCGGTATGTAGAGGGCCGTACAACCAGGTGACATCAGAGTCCTTGAGCCTGGAGGGGGAGTCAGCGTTTGTCACCCGGACTCGTGAATCATGCTCCGGCTAAGCGAGGATGAAGCACTGCCATGATCTAAGCAATACGCAGTACGGTATTCGTAAACGATATGAAGGAAGTTGGCGGATGAAGGAGCATAAGGCCGATGGCCTCGCAACAGGCTGCAACGATGTTGATGATCAAAAATAAAGAAACAAGGGACTGACCAGTTGAGGGTTTCTGGGGTTACGGTTTTGAGACCGTTTCTCTGTTTCCACCAAGTACGCCAGGATGCATTTTCGAGACGTATGCCATTAGCGATTTCGTTCTTTAGACGGGTCATATTGCGCCAAGAGCGCCAAACGTCCTCTTCGCGCCATTCATGGGAGAGGTAGTCAACCTGGCCTCTGGGAAGGTCTGACAATACAGAGTCATCGGGGACGGCGTTGACTGAGCCGAGTAGGACTGGTAGGTAGGCTGCCATTGGGAAAGCGGGCCTAGCCCGATTGGTTGGAGGGTAGGTCGAGGCGCGGAGAGAATAGTTGGGAAAAAATACCCAGGGAGAAGTGCCTTTGAGTGCCTTCCCACGAATTCGAGGATTATAAAAGGGAGAGAAAAAGAGGAGGGGAGGGGGAGAGTTGACAGGTGGTAGGGGAGCTGGGGATACGTCGGAGAACGGAAGGCGATTAAAAAAGGATGAGAGGGCAAGGTCCGGTCAAAGTGGCCGATTGTGTGGCAGATGTGGGGATGTCAAGAAGCGAATTAGAGAAGCACAGGCTACACAGCTGTCATTAGGCGACTACGAGCGTCAATGTGGGGAACAATTCGACCGCCGTGGAGAAAATGAAGAGGACAGCCTCCAGAGTCAGACAGCCTTGTTCGCCCTCCACCAAGAGGAGTCGCTCGCTACCCGGAGCAAACTCCTGTTCCTTCCGACCGCTTTCTCACGGCCCGCGGCCCGGAAAATTTGCAAGTCAAGAACTTGAAATAACTACTTAGTAGACCGGTCACCGAGTACATTAGGATAACTTGGGATAAACTGTTCCGATGTCAGTGATGTCTCGCTTGATTCCTGAAAAAAAAAGATTGGACAGTATACGAGTTTGAATCGAAGTGGTGGTAGACACTAAGTCACGTGAATGGAGTATTGCCCTGTTTCGCAGTGTTCAGTTGGTTCAAGAGCATGGACCAGGACAGTCGACAAGAACACCTAGCAAATTCACTAGACCGTATTCACTTACACGATGAACAGGTAACAACAGCAGAGAGCCCAAATCCGTGGGCAGATGATCCCTCAAATCTAGAGCGCAGTCGAGATTCTCCATCTCTTCAGGGGTTGCCAACTGCGGCACTCAAGGACATCGCTGTCCCAGACGAACTAGACTCGGCGCGTCATGCTTGGGAAGATGCACAGGGCCATCCTCCCCAGAGACCAGACTCGTCCCAGTCTAGCCGCGCTCACTCCAGATCCACATCTCGTGATCTCTCTCGCAACTCGCCGTCATCTCGCCCCAGCTCTCCAGGTCCACAGTCATCTTCTACTCCCGGCTTCCCTTCTTTCGCTGCACTCGCCCGTTCATTCTCAATCCCGAGCGTCGTAAGACCACGCACACGACCATTATCGATGGACTCTGCGAAACCGTTACCTACCCCATCCCCGACCACAATCATGTCTTTCGCCGCACAACAGCAGCAACCTTCACAGCCAAACGTACCATCTCCACTGTCTAAACCACTCCCACTCCAACCAGATACTTTAACAACCCGCTCTGAACCCCCAACTCGTTCTACAACACCACCGGCTCAGGGAGATAACGCGAGCTCCCCCAAAGTCAAAGATCCACCGTTTGATTTCCAAAACTTTTTAGATCAGATGAAGTCAAGAGGTGCAGAAGCTGTCGCAAAGTTCCTGAGATCGCGAGTGACCCTCAATTACTCGGTTATGCAGCTAACAAACTGATATCATCAGTTTCCTGAGCAATTTTGCGAAGAGGACGTTCACAGTCAACGATCAAGTCAAAGTCATCAACGACTTCTTGAATGTACGAACATGCGACTCCGACCCCACTTGACCCAGCTCAATCGTCCCATTTCTTCAGTTCATCTCTGGAAAGATGAGGGAATCTGACGTGTGGCGCAATGCGTCAGATGCAGAATTCGAGAATGCGATGGAAGGCATGGAGAAACTAGTCATGAACAAACTCTACGACTTGTCAGTCACCCCTTTGTCTTCACTTGAAGGATGTCACTCATTCACCTTCAGCACGTTTACCCCTTGCTTACCGTTGCTTACTCCCCCGCGGCCCGTAACCGCCGACGATCTGGAGCGAGATCGAATTCTTGCACAGAGGGTCGCCTTGTTCCATTGGATCAGACCTACCCATCTCGACATTCCCGAGTTGGAGAGCCAAGACGTAGGAAATATAGGATTCCTTGAATTTGCCCAACAAGGTGACTTCTCTCCTCGTCTCTTTGTCCCCCTCCTTAACAACTACTCGCAAAGAACTGTGTAAAGTGAACCACTACAAGGCACCGAGGGACAAGCTCATCTGCATCCTGAATTGCTGCAAGGTCATATTTGGTTGGCCTTTCGTCACATCATAACTCGCATACCCAAACTGACTCTTGATTCGATGCAAAGGTCTCCTTCGTCACTTACGAAAAGATGAAGGAGCGGACCAGTTTGTCCCTGTGCTCATATACGTAGTTCTCAGAGCAAATCCGGATCACCTTCTATCCAATGTCGAGTAAGTATACTACCCCTTTCTAATTCCATCTCAGTGATGCTTCTACCACGATAGATTTATCAACCGCTTCCGAGACCCTACAAAGCTTCAAAGTGAAGCAGGATATTACCTATCGAGTCTCGTAAGTTCATGATGCACGTCATCATTTCGTTTATCAATCAATTGGCGCAGATTGGCGCTATTCAATTCATCGAGTCAATGGACCATACGTCCGTCTCGAACGTTACTCAGGAGGAATTCGAGCGGTAAGAGTGTCGGATATTGATTTTCTCCCAGTTCCTCACCGCTCTTTTCAGGAACGTCGAATTAGCTATACAAACACTACCCCCTTCACCCACTTCCTCTACATCCTCGTTTCTTCCTTCTATTAGAACGCCGCTTCCCTCCCCACACGCTGGAGAAGAGTCCGCTCAACTACTAACATTATCCGTTCCATCTCAAGGACAAAGTATAGGTGAAGATGCGCGCAGATTGCTTCAGAAGACCGGTGACGCCGTCTCGAAGCCTCTGGGTGCAATTAGCCGTATATTCAGCGAAGCTCTTGATGACAAGATGACATATCTCCCGGGTCCGTTTGCGCCTTTTGAACTTGCAAGGGAACGGAATCAGGAAGGGTCAGGCAATCAAACCCAGCGACATTGGGCACATCCTGATCAGATTGCACAATTTAGGGTTAGTGGAGGCAACACATCCAATAGAGAGGAAGTCCCGCAGCCACCTATACAGACAACATATAAACCGCGGGTTCGCCGACCCTCACCAGCACCAGCGTCTCCCGCTATCGAGGACGCACTCAATCCCTCTGGACCAGCGCCTCCTTCACACGGGCCACCGTACGCTTCTCGGGCACCGTTGGCTTGGCAAGATGTCCGACCAGGCACGTACCCAACTCCACTTCCTCAACATCTCCAGCCACCAAATCAGCCACAACATATTTCCCGAACCCCAACGCCGTCTCTTGATTTGACTGCCGTACAGGCAGAGATCGATAGGGCTCACGCGCACGCGAGTCAAGCTTCTCGCAGCACGCTTGCACAGATCTTCCCGGGCGTGGATGAGGAAGTGCGTGACTGGGTTCTCGAAGCGAATGGAGGGGATCTAGGGAAGAGTATCGAGGCCTTGCTTGAGATGAGCGGCGGGTCTTAGTTGGTTGGTTTGGTTTCGGCCGGCGAGAGGGTTGATCTGACAGGATAATTGACATACCAAGCCTGTCCAGCGGGGTCGCGGTTTCCGCAGAAATTCATTGGGGTAGCTGAGGTACTTGTGTTGAGATGTTGGGCTGGCAGTACGCAATCGTGATACAATCGATCGTGTCCGAGTCCGGAAGCCGTTTTTTTAATCCCCCCCCCCGCTCCGCCGGCTAACCTGCTGTGTTTGATCGATGGCAGATGCTGGATGATATGTATCCTGAGATGTCGCTTGATTTCTCCTATATCCGAGTCACACACAACGTTGAGGTTTGTAAGTATCGTTTCAACTTTCGTGCACGATTGTTGTCTCGTGCGAGACTTTGAGTGCGGGAGGTGGGTTTTGTCCTTCCCAACAACAGCATTCGCGTTGCGGCCGCTCATCCCAGTCCCCTCGATCTGTCTTTCTTGACAGACGCCGCACTGTGCCCGGAGGTCGACCCGTCAAAGGAAGCAATCATCGACAAATTCTCGAGTCAGGTCCATTCTATTTTCAGCACCGATCCCGCGAGAATGAAAGTAAAAAGTACGGCACTTGTCAGGATGTGGGGTATGTAGTGGGGGGAAACTCAGTCCCTGACACCTGCCCTGCGACTCCGACGAATCACCTGTCACCGCCGGGTCACGACATGATGCATGATGGCTGCTATCAATGATGGTATAGAATCACATCCGTCCTCGGCAGTCCGCGCCTGGGTAGACTATAACCCGGCGGTGGTCGTTTGCCAGGAACTTGGCACAGTTTACGACCGCCAGTGACACCTTGGGATCTCTTGGGACACCTTTCTGGTTGGTTCAAAGGCACGATGGGATGCTATTGAAGAAGATGATTGAATGGGGTAAGTAAAGTTGGTATATATGATGGAGGGTTCCATTCGAGGGTCACGCTGTCTGTCGTTGCCATCTTTCCTTTCCCTCCCCCCTCCTCCCCTCACCAGCATCGAGCCTTGGCTCTGCTTCTTTTCCCGATAAAGTAGACAAAAGAAAATACGTCAAGTGACGAAAGTATGGCGGCGGCAACGAAAGTGGTATCGATCGAAAGCACCGAAAAGGAAGACAGCGTTCAACACGTCGAGGGACACAAGGCCGCCTCACAAGGATTGTTTAATCCTGATGTAGACGTCTCGGGCGTCGATGAGCGTAAGCTGATGCGAAAGGTCGATTCGCGCACGATTCCTTGGCTTGCGTTTTTGTACCTGCTCGCTTTCCTCGATCGGACGAGTATTGGGAATGCAAAGGTGAGACGGGCGATGATGGGTGCAGGGATGGGGCGTACTTGTTAGAGGTTCCCCCCCTCCCCCTTGCCCCATAACCCTTCGCCCTTGATAGTTAGTGCGGAAATGCTGACGGATGAATGGATAGTTGTACAGCATGGAAACAGCGCTCCACCTGACAGACACCCAATACCTGCTCACTCTAACTCTCTTCTTCATCTCGTACTCGATCTTCGAGGTGAGTTCTGCCAGACTTTCCTCCTTGTACGTGACACTGACGCATTTCCCAAGGTCCCATCGAACATCATTTTGAAGCGCCTACGACCTTCCATCTGGCTATCTATCCTCATGATTCTCTGGGGAATTTCCATGGTGCGCAAACATTCATTCGAAAGGTGTGTTCGCTGAAAATATTGAAAATTTGATCTCTCTAGACAATGCAAGGCCTCGTTAAGAACTTCAGCGGCATGATGGGTATGTGTCCATCTCTACCTTCTGAAATAAATGCATCCGTTGACATCTTCGTACCTCGATAGCGATGCGATGGCTGCTCGGCACATTCGAAGCTGGGCTTTTCCCTGGTGTCACCTACTACCTCTCATGGTACGTGCCTGTCTTGGAGGTTCCCTTGATTCAGCATTTGACGGGACTCGTTTCGGGTGGGTGTAAATAGTTGGTACAAGCGTTCCGAGTTCGGTATCCGAATGGCGATCTTCTTCTCGGCCGCGACAGTCTCTGGCGCGTTCGGTGGTCTCCTCGCTGTGAGTTCCCTTTCAATAACGTCATCGTCCACCCGCGCTCTGACTAACCATGATCGATTTACAGGCGGGTATCTCCAGAATGAACGGCGTCGGTGGCGAGGCTGCCTGGTCTTGGATCTTCATCCTTGAAGGCCTCGCCACCGTCATCGCAGGTTTCCTCTCCTTCTGGATCATCGTCGACTTCCCTGATGATGCCAAGTTCCTGAACGAGGCTGAACGCACTGTCGTCATTCGCCGACTCCAGGGCGACAACATGTTCAGTGCCGCTGGTGAGACCCTGAAGTGGAAGAACATTCGCGCGAGTTTGGTGGACTGGAAGACTTGGTTGTACAGTAAGTCTTATTTTGTTTTTCCGACCACGGTGATTTGTTTGGGTACTGAGCGGACGTTAGTTGTTATTTACTCCGGAAGTGATATGCCCCTGTATGCGTTCGCGCTCTTCCTGCCGAGCATCATCTCCCAGGTACGTGTATCGGTCTTTCTCAGGCCTCTCGTCTGCTGACCGTGGGCTCGTACCCAATCACTTCTAACCGATAGCTCGGTAAGTGAATGTTGCAACGTTCTAGACAATGGCATCTAATGGATGGGATGGGATAGGTTACAAGGCGACCTCTGCGAACTTGTTGACGGTGCCGGTGTATGCTATTGCGTGTCTTTGCACTTGTGGTATCGGCTTCATCGGTGATCGGTATGGTAACCGCGGGATCTTGAACCTGTACGTCTTCTCAGCGCCCTCTTTGATCGTGTGACTCACCGTTTGTTTTCTGTTTGTTAGGTGCTGCCTCAGTCTTGGTAAGTGATCACCCCCCTTCATGGATGCCAGAGTCGAGGTTGAATGGGTTTGTACATCGCAGCTGCGACTGGGTACATTATGTTGATCGCCTCGCGCAATGCGACACTTTCATACGTTGCAGTATATTTAGCAGCTTGGTGAGTGGACTTCTTTTTCCCCCGAAAACCACAGTCCTGATAGTGACATTTCGCAGTGGTATCTATCCTTGTATTGGTGAGTTCGGCGTTTTCCAAGACATTCGTAAACCTACATGATACTGACGGATGATGGTTATGACCATCGTTCAATATTATATAGCCAACACTGCGTGAGTTGCACTTGTGACCCCTTTCTGTACATATGATTCTGACGTGGTGTTATACAGCTCATGGGCAGCCAATAACACCGAAGGTGCTTACAAACGCAGCGTAACGCTCGGTATGGTCATCTGCATGTACGTCCGTTCCGAATCACCCATCTGGACTTTTTTAAAACCCTAAACGCCATCATCACAGGGGTAACATCCAGGGCGCGATCAGCTCCAACGTCTACCGTGCGAATCAAACGCCGTGGTACCCCTTGGGACACGGTCTCGTGTTGATGTGGATCTGTTTCGGCCTCATCTCGACGGTGACCATGATCTTCTTGCTCAGGAGGGAGAATGCACGCAGGGAACGTGGAGAGAGGGATGAGATTATTGAAGGGTTTGAAGGTGGATTTGAGGCGAACGGCAGGTATGCGAGCGTGGACGAAGCCAAGGCGGCAAAGGGTGATTTGTGGAGCGGGTACCGGTACACGTTGTGATCCGGGGGATGTGAGAATGATATGTGATGCTGATGTATTACGAACGTTCGTCGATCGTGTATTATGGTGTTATGATGTGTATGCAACGATGTTTGTTAGTCCTTTCAGAACAGCCTTTCTGTTCTGGGAAGTTGTAACTTGTCGTTGAAACTTGAGGTTGATGAAGATTCGGATGCTTCCGCGGGTGTAGTAGAGACGAAAGTGGGGTGGGTCGCGGGAGGAGTTGTGTGGTCACCTGCACTTGGTATCATCCTCAATCGCGACCAACGTCGGCACGAACATGTCGTGGCAACAATAAGGATGTGAGTGAAAGAGGGTGGGTATTTAGAAAGACTCGCCAGTAGTGTTTTGTTACCCATCAAGTACCAAAAATTAATTGAACTTGAGCCACAAGGTCGACGTCCTAGCCAAATCGACTTTACATTGTGATTGGATATTGCCCGATTAATCGCAAAGTCTCGCGTGCTTGGTTTCCTCCGTTCGCCGGGAGAATAATGGTATCAAACCCTCCTGGATGAACGCGCTCCAAGCTCCGGCATGGGACTCGTAGAGCCAAATAGGGTGAAAGCTTGGCTGGTCGACCTGCACACCTGCAGGCTGGATGGGCGAGAGACAATAGTCCATATTTGATCGGATGAGGCGTGGAGATCGAATGGCATAATGACACTGCCAATCCCATGAGTGATGATGAGTCGGCGACTCCCGTTGGCGACATATACGCTTCAAGCGGGGTACGTACGAGCCAACTCCATCAGCGAGTACCAATGCTCGTACCAGGACGTTTGACTGGTTGAGATGTCAATGACAATGTGCACCCACACAGTGCGCGTCCATGTGGTCAGCTTGCATCTTTTTCTCGGGCGACATTCGATCGACAATTATTGAATTAATGGATGGTTTGACGGGCAGACTCCGCCCCTTAACTCCGCGCCTGCCCTAAAGTTCACTCCTCTGAATGCCTTGTATTTAAACCCGGTTGCGGTCTCTCGATGCAACCTTAAGCTCCCCACCTTCCTTGTATACCCCCCACAGCCTTCTCTTCCCTCACTATATTTGTTTTATTAGCCAAAAAAAAATCTACATCGTCAATCGTCGCAATGGGTCGTCCCGTCTATTCCAAAGCGTTCAAGTCCACCCCTACAGTGCGGGAACCAGAACAACCCACTTACGACAGATGGACTTATCTCAACGCGTTCGATCCCGACTCTGACGAGTTCTTCGGGAATGAAAACGCTGTGTACGAGGACTTCATTGGCCCCGTACCGCCTGCGAGCCTAGAGGAAGAGGAAGAAGTAGAGGAGAGGAACATGCTCGTCGTCAGGATGGGTAACGCAAGCCCCATCTCGTCAGCGAGCAGCTTGAGCGACAGTATCAGTTTGCTCTCTGACGATTCAGAGGACTCCGGTCATCTCACCGTTGACGAGTTCCGTGACCTCGATCAGTTGGAGGACGGGGAGACAACCCCTACTCATCCTGCTGTGCGAGTTCGGCTCGCGAGGCGCATGCCGCCCGTGGACATCAGATGGGTAGCAGAGCACTCTCGGACCATGCAATTAGACCAGCAGTCTGCATCTCCGGTGCGCTCACATATCCAACGCGAATCACTGCCTGTGCCACCCCGAAGCGCTCCCATCCCTGTTCCAATTGCCGCCCGTCGCGCCTCGGCAGTCGACGAGCGTACATTTGCATTGTCCTCCACTCCCCCACGTCAGAGTTCGGTTGTGCATGTATCCATGTCGCCTCCACCGACGAGCACTCCCAGACTCTATACATGGGCCCGCAACCCAGTTCACTCCTCTTCCCCGTCCGCAGGCAGCCCTTTCACCAATCCCCACGCTCGCACATCCTACACCCATCTCTCCCCTGCGCTCATTCGCATCCGTGACGTCACGGTCTAAATAACATACTCCCCTATGCCTCACCTCAGTTCATCTTCCCAGCTTTGCGTTCCCTTTTTTCCACATCTCATTGGGTTTTGAGGGACATTCCGATGCATCTACGGTCATTTATATTTCTCTAACAGCACATCTAATCCGCTCACTTATCCATCATATATACAATGACCGCAAAGTAGTACTACGTCGTGCTTTGCTGTACCATCATGTGCTTTCTATAGTTATTGTGTTGCGGCAAGTGGTAGATTAGACAAGCTAGAGCAGAGTTTTCGAATCTCATTCCGCGTTCCAATCTGTAACATCTTCGGTGTGACATATCTAGATCGGTATTTATCAACCCCATCTCGCATCCCACTTGTCAATACTTTGAACGATCGCCCAAGTCAATCTGCCCGACGTATTGGATAGAACCAAACAGACGGTATCCTCTGCTTCTAGCCCAGGCACCCTCAATGGCGCCTCTTTATCCTGTGCTTCTGGAATGTATGCCACTGGCGTCATCAGATTAGAATGTATGACGATCGAGATAAAGTGACTATTGTCGCCGCTAGACAAGATCGATCTATATCAAAAGGTTAAAACCAGAATTGAGAATTCTCCGGTCAGGGGACGGACGCGCGGGAGAGACGAAGAAGCGTACGTACGTCGCGGTATCGATCAATGATCCGACAAAGTGGGTGTCCATTAGACCCGCCCAGCGGATGCATGTGATGTTGCCTATGTGAGAGAGAGAGGGGGTTTCGTAGACGGCGACGTAGGGATTCACGCGATCGTTGGCCTTGAGTCTGTTGATTTCGTTCGTCAGTTAGTGGGTCTGCTGATCCACAGGCATAGTAACGTACCTCTGAGCGCCTAGACAGGCCATACCAACCCATTCGAATAGATCCGTCATTCGCTCTTGACGCTCTTCCGAGCCTTCTTCCGCCGGTTCAGTGAGATCTCCGAAACGAGGGACATGCACATCGGTGTCGTGCCGCATGCTTGCCTTGACCTCAATGATCGCGTGTCCCTCGGGACCAGCCGTCAATGTGGACGGGTCTGAGGAATACACAAGTTAGCCATGCATACACGGAACCGTAGCAGCCAGACAGCACTCACACCCACCCACATACGCAACCTCCCATTTCCCAAGTCCCTGCTCCACACGTATCCTATCCCAAACCTCCAACGCATCCCTCTGACGTTTCCTCACACCAACGCTCTCCGTCTCCTTCTTCAACGATATATAAACGACTGTCCTAATCAACGTCACGTCACTCCCATTCTTTTTCACACACTACACTTCCCCTTTCCTGCGCGCGCAACGGTGGAAAAAAAAAAAGTCGTCACTCACCGTATCGTTCCGGACAACCTTTGAAAGGCATCATCGTCTTCTTCTTACCTACCAAACCGAGTTTTTGGTACAAGGTTTTGGATATGCAGAGCGTGAGGATGCCTCGTGGGTCGATGCACCATGTATCGTTTGCATCGGTATGAAGTGGGAGAGCTTTGAATGGGCTGTTCGTATGTATGTATGTATGTATGAGAATAGGAGGTCAACGACGGGGTTCACTGACCGGTTCTGAATCGAAAGATGACACGCGTACTCGTAGAGTTCGGACAAGGCGAACAGGGATTTCGAATACGCTGTTTCGAGAGATGTGAAAGGTTGATCTGGAGTCATGTCGGACGGGAAGACGACGTCGATCTTTTAAAGTTATACCGGGTTCATTGATCACGACAGGAATCGTGAAATCGAGAAAGACGGACTTGTTGGATAAACGGATGGGACGTGGCAAGTTGTCCTATCCGTGGTGAGGGCAGCGTTCCGCTGCTCAGCATCATCTTTGATTCTCTCATGGTCGAGTAACGAGCTCGAGTTGATGGTTGTCAATCGAAGAAGAGGTCTAAATTGTGCACAGCCACTGTATAGTCCCTAGTATCCACTCGTGTGATCTCAGCGAATGATCTCCCCAGTGTCCCCAATGACAATATTGTCTATCAGCCTCGTTTTCCCAACCCACAACGCACCACTCAGAAGGACGGGTGCACCAGCTGACACCTTCCTTAGCTCAGAATCCAACACCTCGAAACTCTCCGAGTCATTCATCTCGACATAGTCGAGCTTCATATGGATCCCCCGCGAACCAGCAGACTCCGTCGCCGCAGATACGAACACCTGCGCAGCACGTATACACCCCTCTTTCGTCCCTCCAACCACCCACGCAGACTCGGCAGCCCGCAATGCTTTATAAAGGGTATCAGCAACCGAGCGTTCGTCAGGAGATAGGTACGCATTCCGGGACGACAGCGCCAGCCCATCAACCGGATCTCGTTCTGTCGGAACGATACGAACGTGGTCTGCATCTGGATTCGGAAGCAGCAAGTCTCTACACATTCGTCGAAGCAAGACCGCTTGCTGGATATCTTTCTGACCGAAATAGGCGTTCGTTGGCTTTGATACGGGGTGTTGAGTGTTCAAAACGTTCCAAGTCGATTGCGAATGAACGTGAAAGTTGTGCATACCTGGATGACGTTGAACAGTTTGGTGACGACGGTAGCCACACCTCGGAAGAAATGGGGTCGACTGGCGCCTTCCATTTGGTGTCCGTACCCTTTCACTTCGACAAAGGTACCTTTTTGCGAGGAAACGTCCTGGCTTATCCCAGAGGGGTACATGTCTTTGACAGAAGGCAAGAACACAGCAGAGGGCGTTCGGATATCACCCTCGACGCTCACGCCCTGTTTCTCGAGTTGCGCGAGATCTGATGCGAGAGTTCGAGGATATGTATCGAGATCTTCATGCGGCGCGAACTGAGCCGGGTTGACAAAGATCGAAACGACCGTCAAGTCGTTTTCGCTGAGCGACCTGCGAACTGAAGTGAGGTGAAGTGTGTGAGCAGAGCCGTACAACGGCCGGGGAGCTCGTTGAGTTGACTGACCGAGAGAAAGGTGACCATCGTGCAATGCACCCATCGTTGGCACGAATCCTACGCTCTTCTTCTCGCCAAAAGCTTTTCCTCGCCATGCTCTGTAGGCTGTGATACTGTCCAGGATTGGGATGGTAGACTCGGGGAGTTTTGAGGAAGAGGAGGAAGCCATGCGGGATGTGAAGTGGTGATAGAACGGCTGCAGGTTCCGCCAGACGTGTCGGAACATAAAGAAGGCTCGAGGAACTATCGAGGACGAGACGACAACTTTGTACTTGTAGAGCGGCGCATGGCAAACGGATATAAAACTTGGGACCACTTTGCCAAACGGACCAAGTTTGCCACGTGGATCTAATCTAACCGAAGCTCTTCTCTTCTCCAGCCACATTAACCACTCATCGCCTCAGGACCATTGCCCTCTTCATAATCAGATGCCATCTCGTAAAAAGCTAGAGGACTTCCAGATCCATCATGCGGTTGGTACCAGCAGCATCGTACGATTTCGCAGGCAATTCAATTACGCCGAGAATGGTTCGACACACACAAGAGAACAAATGTAGGCTTGGGAATTGCCCCGGGAATCATGGGATCAGGAGTTGGGGAGTGTCGTCGACGTCTCCATGAAATGATACCGGAATGACACTCTGCAGCTGTTCGAATCCAGAAAAGAGAGGTGCAGGTTGCCCATGTAGATCTTCTCCGGGGTATACTGTGATTCCAACGCGGATCGTCGCGTCAAGGCCGTCCAGCGCTTCCAGAAAACTTCTATTTTTCCATGGATTGAAATATTTGGTCAGTAAAATCGGGTTAATGACTGCGTTTCTGAGCGATGCCCATTCGTCGTCCCTCATACTCAGCTCTCCAGCGCTTCCATTCTGTCTCCCTCCCGCCGTCGGCCCATATCGCCCATCCATCTCTAATTTGCATCCAAGTTACCACAGGATGCATCAGAATAGCAGATCGAGCGCGTCCAAAGATCGAGAGGGGCCGCGTTTGAGGTAAGAGCTCTGTCAGAACGTAGTGCGCGGTCCCGAAGCATGCACCAATGCCGAGTCCCCATACCACTTGATGCGGAGTGTGGTACAACAGGAACAACCT
Organism: Chalciporus piperatus; assembly: GCA_038093975.1. Taxonomy (NCBI): domain Eukaryota; kingdom Fungi; phylum Basidiomycota; class Agaricomycetes; order Boletales; family Boletaceae; genus Chalciporus; species Chalciporus piperatus. The sequence goes on from JBBPTG010000146.1 coordinate 33,719, forward strand.
AATAGGAAGACGTCTCGCGTTCGGACAACATCGTCTACTGGAGTGAACCTAACTCACCTCGAATATGCGACTACCCCAACCCACCCAACAATGGCGAGATAGACAAAACATCTGAAGAGGATGTCCAACATGGGGGACCCGCTGGCGGCAAACCGATGACGGAAATACATGTGGCAGATTAAGAAAGCGCCGAAATATCCCATGTATTGGCTGTGTGACGACGGGAAACCATATCCGTTCAGATGAAGTTTGCTGTCTACACGCAGAGATCGGAAGTTAAACGCTGAGCATCGTCTGAGCGCTGGCCTGTGATTGGATACATACCATCTGGTCGTTCCTCTTTGAATATATGCTTCAGGATGAAATTGAGTCCTTCGCAGAGTAATTGTCCCGCCCACATGTTAATGATGGTGAGCTCGCGCGTCTGTACGGCGAGTACAGCATATGCGGGCTATGTAGTTGCAGTCTGGTTTGCACGCGTCCAACGAATGCCACGACTGGGCGTCATCTGTCTAACGCACCATGAGAAGAATTGGGCTCAAAGTAAGGAGCGCCAACACGAAAGAGGTGTCAGAGGAAGCATCATCTGGAATAGCAAGTGAGCTACGAGGAAGAAGGACAAAAAAACGTTCATGGCTCACATATGACGTGGGTCAGGTCCAGCGAAACCCTGTTTGCCATGTTCCAGGTTCGTTGATTTGGGGGTATGAACACCTCGAAGTTTTGAGTCGACAGTTACAGACTTACAGTACTAGTACAAGCAGTAGCAGTACGTCAGTAGTAGCTCAGCCACACCGCGCCACATCATCATTTCGTCATGTCGATCATTATTGCTGTTTTCAGTAGAGTTGGCAGTGTGAGAAAATACACGAAACTGCCGCATCGTCCTCCAGCCTGAGCGTCCAACTCAAAATCGCGATATCTCGCGATCTAGCAAACGGACCACCTCAAATCATTCAATACCACCATCCAGTTGTTCGTCCGCAGGGAATCACGCAAAAAAATACGACATCTACCGCTTCCTTCGATCACTTCAAAAATCACCTCTCGCCGACCTCAGATTCGATTTTACGGCCAAACGCGCACGTCAGGCGCTCAACCGAACGTACGGAGGAGCTCGCAGGGGATCAGCCGAGCGCAGGGAGGGATTTTACTGGTGGCCCGGGAGCTTGCTGCTGCAGGTAGTCATTCTCGCGGATCGCGGATGACTTGAAATCAGTCTATTCGTTAGATCCACCATACCTTAGCAGGACAATCATGTCTACTGTCTAACATGCTTTCGTAAATGACCATGAGTTCCTCGGGATGGTTTGCAACTGAAATCGTATCGCGGAAGTGATTGATAAGTCAGATACTGTCACTGGTCAACTACGGCCTCAATTTTTACCTCCGTTTTGCATTGACCACCTTCGCGCCCAACATCCGTGCTGCGGAACATCACCATTCCTTTGTAGTTTTCTCCTACACTCCTTCGTGATCACTATGGCCAATCAGAAAAATAAAAAAATGCCGAAACCTCGCAAAAAAGCAGAAGTCAGCCCTCACCAGGTCCTGGAACCAGACATCAAACCTACCCCGAAGTGGGTGCCCCCCAAGAAACCACTTACAATCAATCTCCCGCGACCCAATCAATCTCGGGAGAGTGCGAAGCTGGCTCCAGAAGATCCGTTGGCTGGCGATGACGAAGAAGACGAGGAACTCCTAACGGCAGCCCAAGTATTATCCGCGATGCGTGGTGGTGCTCCGAGCCGGTCCGCATTCCAGGTTGGAGAGGTTGTCGAGCTATCATCTGGGGAGGAGAACAATAGCGACGAGAGTGGTGGGGATGACGAAGTCGAAGAAATTGACATGGATGATGATGTTGATGTTGACCATCCTCCAAGTCCGCTCATGGACGAAAAATTCCATCAGGTCGTCTTCGGAGACTTGAAAAAAAAGCAGAAGAAGCCTACCAGCTCTAGTGGAGGTCAGCATCCTTGGTAGCTATTGTTCGACAGCAGAAACTAATTGCCTCTCGTTTGTGCAGCCGAGAGCAAGCCGTTTACCCTTCCGCTGCGAGTCCCATGTGGTCAATTAGTCAAAGAGCTCTCGCTTACCTCAACGTGTGCATGGAACGACATGCTCATTGCAGTTGGCGCAAAGATGGTTCGCGAGCCCTCGCGACTTCATCTCGGCTACGTTTTTTCTTGGGACGAAAAGAAAAAGGATGCTCCAATGTCTCTCGAAAACGAAGAAGAATGGCTCTCGCTGAAGAAGCATGTATACAAGTACCTGAAAGCCGAAGGGGCCAAAAACAAAGGGAAGGGGCCAACAAAGCCACTCGACTTTTACGTCCGACTGGTTGAGATTGATGATGGTATCAGTCGGCAAGAAAAGGTATGTAGAGATACAACCTCACTGTGACAGTGATGTACTAATCCGTGCGAAGGGTCATCATCAGGAAAAACCTCTGCTGGATAATTTGTGCAATTATCCTAAAAATTTGTAAATTTGTCCAAATTTCAAGAATTTCATATATTTCCAAGAATTTCTGATATTTGTGGCAAATACTTGACCTTTCCAGCATGTATGTTATATGAAATTTCTTAAATTTCATGAAAATCATGGTTATTAGTGATATTTTATGAAAATTCACAGTAACCATGGTAATTCATATGAACTGAGTAGAGAGGGTGCAATTAGAATGTAAACTCAAAGTGGGAAAAAGTGTACTGAAAGTGTAGGAAATTGTGGCTAGCTTGAGTGTAGCAAAGTGTACAAAAGAGCATAGTAAATGTATAGTTACAAGTGTGGGAAAGTGTAGCTAGATTGAGTGTAGCTTAAGTGTAAAAAAAGTGTAGTAAATGTGTAGTTACAAGTGTGGGAAAGTGTAGCTGGATTGAGTGTACCAAAAGTGTACTAAAACTGTAATGAAAGTGAAGGAAAGTATATTAGGGAGTGTAGCTAGAATGTACCAAAAAAGCGTACTAAAACTGTGCTTAAAAGTGTAGGAAAGTGTACTAAGATTGGGTGTAGCTAAAGTGTACAAAAATGCGTACAGAATGTGTAGTTAAAAGTGTAGGAAAGTGTGATTTGAAAGTGGACAAAAAGTGTACATAAGTGTAGCCCTATTTCCCTAATGGTTGGACTTGTCAAACATCCGCGCGAGCAGGTCACGTGACCGTGTTGAACTTGCCGCGTCGGCATTTTCGAGTCCTCACCACTACAACTACTTACTACTACCCAACAACCCACCTCAACACAGCATGAAAACACAGCCGGCGCGGGCTCAACAGCCCCGCCGGCTTCGACAGGTGAGTATTTTTTAACTATCCTCGACAGGCTCAGTGACTTCGAACACAGCCGCATGTTCTCTTTGCCCCACTCGCTCACCTCAAACACAGCTGCTCGGGCTGCTTGCCCACCACCATCCCCCACCTATCCAATTTGACACCAAAGCAAGGCCGGCGAGGGCTCAACAGCCCCGCCGGCATCACCAGGTAAGTCTCGCTCACCCACCACCATATCCACTCACCACAGATCCCTATCACAGATCCCCACTGTGTTTTCGCAAGCCGGTAAGCTTGTTTGAGTTCGCCAGCATCTCATGACACCTCCTGCACCTCACAACACCTTTTCACGAGCTTCACTGGTTTGCCTGTGCATTCCTTGGGACATGCTGGGTCTGTCCACCATCATAAGTAAGTTCATTCCCCCACCATCTCTGCTTCCTCTCTCATCACCATGCATAGCTGTACCTTGCTTGACATGATCACCACCCTACCATGCTCCCTGGGTCTATCCAGCTCCATAGTAGTAGTTATATGTATAGTACATGTCGTAGTCAGTTGTCAATATACTGGTTTTCAACCAATATGTTTGATTTGTGTGAAATGGAAGTGAAAGAATAGCTGTAATAGGATGGAGAATAGGCTGAGATTATGAGCAAATTGTAGGTATTATCAACAAATGTCTGCATATATCTGTTCAATTACCATGCATTTTGGTAGATAATTTTATGGAAATATAAGGAAATTTTCGCAAAACCAGTGAAAAACAAGGGGGGGCTAGTTATTTTCAGAGAATTGTGTGAAATACTGAAATATGACCAATACCAGATATTATTGGATATTTCATGGAAATATCAGCTATTATCAGCTATTATATATAATTATCTGGGAGAGGTTTTTCCTGATGATGGCAGTCGTGGTAAGGGGAAGAAGAAGGCTGCGTTGCCGTTGCTCCGGGGCGTAGAATCAGCTAGTGATGATGACGGAGATCCTCTCGGTGGCGGCGACGTCAAATTTCGTAAGCTTATCGGCGATATATGCAAAGCCCATCATTGTCAACAGTGCAACAAGGCCTGTAAGGTCTTTCCGCCAAAAATCCATCACGCATTTAGCATGAAGGAGCTCTCTATCTGGGCGAAAATGATTGTGAGTAGTTTCAAAGTCGCAGTGTAACAAACTACATCAGGAAAAAAGGTTTCCTCCTGTAGCACAACATAGTCGATATTACAATGGTAGCTATTGTAGTCTTCCCCCTAGTACATAACCTACATAGCTCAGGGATCAGTACTTTCTGTAGAGCAATGTAGTACCTCAGATGCCCATGTACCAAATTATAGATACTTATTGGCTCAAATTTCGGCTCATCACACGTGAAACAAAGGACATAATAAACCAATTCAATTTCTTGGTAACACTACACATTTGCAAGCTATGTACTACATACTAGTATACTCTGCTCACTGCTGATGGGATCACGAGGGTGGGATGGTGGCATGCACGAGCGAGTGAGGTGGCGGCATGCACGAGCACGAAAAGGTGGAGATGGGGACTGGACTGGCAGCAGCATCCACGAGCGAGCACAATCAGTGCTCATAAACAGGTGGGGAAGGGTGGTGGGGTGGTGTGAGGTGGCACCGTCCACGAGCGAGGAGCGGTCGTGCTCATAAAAAGGTGGGGCTGATGGTTAGATGCGGTGGGAGGTTGGGCGAACAGCGCACACGACTGCATACGAGGTGAGCGGTCAGGTTCGTTTGCGAGTAAAAACTGACCTTCTGATGCCGGCGGGGCTGTTGAGCCCACGCCGGCTGTGTTATTGAGGATGAGGTGGGAGGATGAGGTGGGAGGATGAGGTAGGGAAACAGCGCACGCGGCTGTGAACGAGGTGAGCGGTCGGGTTGGTTCGTGAATAAATACTCACCTTCTGATGCCGGCGGGGCTGTTGAGCCCACACCGGCCGTGTTTTTGCGTCGAGATGGTGTTGAGATTGAGGTAGGAGGTGGTGTGAAGTGGTGGTGGGGCAAACAGCTCGCGCGGCTGTGTACGAGGTGAGCGGACGGGTTGATTTGCGAACTAAAACTCACCTTCTGATGCCGGCGGGGCTGTTGAGCCCACGCCGGCCGACTCGTGGCTGGGTCGCTCACGTGGAAAGGAAAGAAGGGGTAGGATACACCTGCCAATGTTGGGTTCCCGTGGTGCGATACGCTTCTCCTGATCGGGATTCGAGACTCCGAATGCCGATCAGGAGAAAGACAGACCGACCGGGAGCCAGGGCAACGAGGCCACCCTGGCGAAGGCAAGTGCACAAAGGGAGAAGTGCAAAGCGCGGGAGGGTGGGGCGTTCGTGGATATGAGGGTTCAGATGGGTTGGATAGAGAGAGGAGAAGGAGGCATATGGACGAGGGAGCAGGCTAGATAAGGGATGATCCCGGGAGAACCCGATTGGTCCCGACCTGGCTCGAGTCTCGGCTCTGTCCGAGCTCGTACCTTGCCCGCAGAGCCTCAAACTCGTGGCTGGGTCGCTCACGTGGGAAAGGAAAGAAGGGGTAGGATACACCTGCCAATGTTGGGTTCCCGTGGTGCGATACGCTTCTCCTGATCGGGATTCGAGACTCCGAATGCCGATCAGGAGAAAGACAGACCGACCGGGAGCCAGGGCAACGAGGCCACCCAAAACCTGAGGAGGACGAAGGACGCGGCGAGGACAGGCGACAGGTCGGACAAGGGGATGTGCGAGGCGCAACCCAAAAACACGGCAAGAGGACGACAGAGATGTAGGGACGGTGTAGTCGAACTAACAAAATAAGATCACTCGATTTAAACGGCATCAGGCGACAAGCGGCACAGTAAGGAAGTTACGATCGAGGCAAATTTGGAAGCACAGCAGGAAGTGCAGAAACGTGCCCACCGAGGAGCTCGATGTGCGCGGGCGCGATCTCCTCGATGAAACGCCAATACCGTAGGAAAGCGTCCGAGCGCCAGCGACCCAAAAGCTGGACGAGGTGGGGAGGCACGCCACGCAGGAGGAGCTCTGTGGTGCCGCCGATGCGGAAGCAGTGGCCCGAGATGCTGGGGTAACCGAGGGGGCCCCAGACCGCATTGCAGACGGAGAGGAACTTGCGCTTCGTCAAGGGGACACGAACACCATCCGAGAGGTAGGCGAAGAGGTGGTCGGAAGCGGTGGGGCCGTTCACGGCAAGGTGTGCATCGAGAGCACCGAGAGAGTTCGAGGGACCGCGTTGAGCGCCCAGGAAAATGTCTTCGCCTGCTTCCTTACCCATCTTGGTGAAGGGCAGGTGGCAAACACGCGAGAGCCCGGAGGAGCTGCAAGGGCGAAGAGATGCAGGGGAAGGATGTCGTGATAGAGAGAAACCCGCGACGGAATCGGGAAGGACCTCCCCCAGACGACACTGTCCCCAGTAAGCGAAACAAGCGGCGGCGCGAACAGACGCGAAGAGGGGGGTAGAGACATCCAGCGTAGAGCAGAGAACATCGAGCATTTCCTGGACGACGGGTGGACGAACGGGACGCCGAGAGGACGAGGGGGTGCAACGATCCGCCGATTTTAGGCAGTACTCAAGGCGCAGGCTGCCCTGCCAAGCTGCACCGTTGATGATGTGCCACGCGCGGACGCCATTGATGTCCGAGCGGATCGCACCACCAGAGCGGGCATGTGCAGACGAGGCGACAAAGGCGCAGAGCAAGAACTCGCTAGCTGGTAGGCACAGATGGGGCGAGACACCTTCTGAAGCGGCCCAGAGACGGAAACGCGACGAACCGCGATGGTAAAGCTTCAAAGTGGACGGCGCCCATGCAGAGACGAGTAGGTCAGAGATCGCAGAAGCGAGGTGAGGATGGGAGGAAGAAGACATTGGCAGAAAGGGGGTCAGCCATCAAGACTCGGATCGGCAAAAGAGGCCCAAGGATGTCAGCAGCGGACGGGATCGAAATCACACAGACACACGGAAGGAAGTTCAAACGTGAGATTGCAACAACGTGGGGACAGGGTACAGGTAGGGATCTCACATTAGAAACTAAAGGGCACAAAAACGAGGAAGTCAAATCGCGACACGACGCGACGGAGATGGAATGGGAACAGGTGAGAGAAAGGAACGAAGGGGGGCAGGCAAAATGGGGGTGAAGGCAAAATTACGAAGCGAGGGAGGAAAGGACCCACGCGAAGGCGCGTCGGCAGGATTATCCGCAGAGCGGATGTAAGATACAGTAAACCAGATGCGGTGATCGAGGAAACCATTGATGATGCGACGGAGAACTGTGTTCTGTTGGACGTTGCGAGACAGGCCAGACGCAAGAGCCCCGACGACGCCCTGGTTATCTGAACGGACCACAAAATGAACTTCGCGAAAACCGGCGGCGACGACAGAAAGGAGGGCGAGCTCGACGGCGACCATCTCAGCCCAGCCGATGTCACGACCATCAGACTTCCACCCAGGGGACAGGCGCCAGGCAAGACCGCGATCCTCGAATACGAAACCGACGCCCCAGGAGGTCGAGGCGTCCACAAAGATCGAGCTGGAATGGGGGGAAGGAGGGAGGAAAATCTGACGACCGCACAGAGGGGAGCTAAAACGGTCACGCCACCAAGAAAGGTCAAGAAGAACGGAAGGCGGAATGGAACGACGAACGAAACGAGAAGAATTACCAAACGATGCAGCGAAACGGTATAAGGCAGGCAAGTGCGAGCGCGAGTCCACAAGAACGACGGCGCAGTGATTGAGAGTTCCAATGAGAATCTCGCAGTCCGAGTAAGAGACAGACAGGGAGGGGCCCCAAGAGTCGAGGCGGAGAAGGTACTTTGACTTCTTGGAGTCGGGCAAGGAAACGGTCTTGTTTGCAAGGTCCCAGACGAAGCCTAGATAAGGGAAAGAGGTAGAAAAATCGATGAATTTCTTGGCTGCCCAAGGCCAGCCAAGCTCGGCGGCGACGTCCCATATGAGGGAAGCGTCGTAAGGAAACTACAAGGGGTCAGTTACCAGAAAAAGGGGAGCGAAGAGGACAAACAATGAAAGAACCATCAGGGCCGACATCGGAGGGGTAACGGAAGAAGGCGAAGTCATCGGCCCAGTTAATGAGGTCTTGGACAGAACGGAAGCGAAAAATGCAGGTGGCGCCGTCCGCGCAGTGCCCGAAAATCCCCGAGGAGCTGCTGCACCCAAAACAACAGCAGTGGTCAATGAAGACCTTACCGTCCCAAAAGATGCAGACATGCAGACGATCAAGGGGGCAAACGGGCATGCGACGGTGAGCGGCGTCGACATCAAAAACAGCCACCTCAGAGCCAGGAGGCGCACGAGCGACTAGGAGGAAACAGTCGGAAAATGAACCCCAATCACAGGGGAAAGAGGACGAGTCGATCTCGGAATTGACAGAACGGAGGCACGGGTCGTTGCGGGGGAAGGAATGGTCCTGGATAAGCCGGGGCTTACCGGTGACAGAATGGAAAACGACACCTAGAGGGGAAGTGCGAAAAGGGCCAACCAGGGATTCGAGGGAAGCGGGGTCAAAAGGAGAGGAATAGCGACCTGCCTCGATCTCCTTCTGAATCTGAGATGAGACGAAGTCAGAGTTTTCGAAGGCAGAAGTGTGGTTTGGGGGAATGAAAGTTGCAGAGATAGAAGACGAGACGCCGAGACGAAAACCGAAACGCAGGCCGTGGGGGATATCAGAGAAACGGGACCAGACGGACTCTCCACAGGCACGAAGAAGCTCCTCCCATCTGTCCGCGATGAGAGGAGTCACGATGGGAAAAAGATCACTGGGAGGAAGGGTGGGACTGAGCGCTGTGGTCGCTCGACCCACAGACAGTGCACTGGTGGCGGTGCCTGCAATTTGTGGCGGAGGTGGAACAACCACGGAGGCCGTTGAAATTATAGCAGAAGGAGCGTCCTTGAGCGTCGACCCAGACGCCCTTGGCGTTCCTCGAGACCCAGCCGTTCGACGCGGAAGTGCATTCCTTGGTGAAGTGCGGACCGAGGCAGACGAAGCACTTGCCGTGCCTCTCCGACGACCATGGTATGGAGGTACGAGTGGGGGCAGGGGCACTGACAGAGCCCGAAGAGGTGGACAAGGAAGTGGTGGTGGTAGGGGGAAAGGAAGTGGAAGAAGAGGATGAAGAGGAGGAGACGATAGAGCGTGGGGCAGAGGAACGAAAGGGCAAACCCCGAACCAACATCAGCAACACTGCAAAAAGTCTGAAGTTACTGGAATGACTGGATCAGTTAAACCAGTACGCCAGTTGCTCAGTTGCCCAGTCATCCAGTCAGCCAGTCATTTCAGTAATCTCATTGGTTCATTAGCCCAGTCACTTCAGTAGATCTCAGTAGCTCAGTAGCCCAGTGTTCCAGTCATCCAGTTATCTCAGTAGCCTAGTAGCCCAGTGTCCCAGTCATGTAGTCATCTCAGCAGCCTAGTAGCCCAGTGCCCTAGTTATCCAGCAATCCAGTTGTCTCATTACTCCAGCCATTCAGTATTCCAGTATTCCAGTAATCTAGTCACTCAGTGGTCCAGTAATCCAGTAGTCTCAGTAATCCAGTCACTCAGTGATCCAGTAATCTAGTCACTCCAGTCACTCCAGTCACACAAGTGACACCAGTAACCCAGTCACCAGTCACTCCCAGTCACCTCAGTAACCCAGTAATCCAGTCACCCAGTCACCTCAGTAATCCAGTCACCCAGTAATCCAGTCACCCAGTCCCAATTACTAGTTCACTATATCTTATGATTAATTCACACCTTATGACAGTTCAGAAAATGCGAAATATATTATGTCTAACTATTACATGTATTGTGGTACAATAGTTACAAGTTAATGAAGTGCCATGCAACACGAGCAGCTATGTACGAGGTGAGTAGGTGTGTTAGTCAACAAATAAACACGAACCTTTGAAGCCAGCGGGGCTGTTGAGCCCGCGCCGGCTTCGTTGTTTGAGCTTGAGGTGGTGAGAAGTGGTGGTAGCGGGCCGAGCAGTGCGAGCAGCTGTTTGTGGGGTGAGCAGGTGGCTTATCACTCACCTCGTGAAGCCGGCGGGGCTGTTGAGCCCACGCCGGCCGCGTTTTCGCGTTTTCGTCGTTTTCGTGTCGGGAGTGGTGTGGTAGTGGGCCGCGCAGTGCGAGCGGCTGTTTGCGGGGTGAGCGGATGTGGTGGTGAGCGAGTTCTCACTCACCTCGTGAAGCCGGCGGGGCTGTTGAGCCCACGCCGGCCGCGTTTTCGCGTTTTCGTCGTTTTCGTGTCGAGAGTGGTGTGGTAGGTGGTAGTGGGCCGAGCAGTGCAAGCGGCTGTTTGCGGGGTGAGCAGGTGGCTTATCACTCACCTCGTGAAGCCGGCGGGGCTGTTGAGCCCACGCCGGCCGCGTTTTCGCGTTTTCGTCGTTTTCGTGTCGAGAGTGAGGTGGTAGGTGGCAGCAGGCTGTTTGCGAGGTGAGCGGATATGGTGGTGAGCGAGTTTTCACTCACCTGGCGATGCCGGCGGGGCTTTTGAGCCCTCGCCGGCCGTTTTGTTGTTGTTGAGGTGTGGTGTAGTGGTGAGAGAGAGTCGAAGAGGTGGCGCGGCAAATTCAACATGGTCACGTGACTTTTTCGCGCGGATTTTGTGTCAAGTCCGAGCATTAGGGAAATGTGGCTACACTTTATTAGGATCTCCTACACTAGATAGCTACCATATTTTTTGTACACTTGTGTATGCTTTTTTGTACACTTTCAATAGGTTTGATCTCCACATACTTTGCTACACTTGTAACTACACACTTACTGCGCTTTTTTGTACACTTTTGCTACACTCTAACCTAATACACTTTCCCACACTTGTAACTACACATTTACTACGCTTTTTTGTACACTTTTGTGACACTCAATCTAGCTACACTTTCCTACACATTTGATTCAAGTTTTACTACGCTTTTTTGTTACACTTTGCTACACTCAATCACTACACTTGTAACTACACTTTTAGTACGCTTTTTTGTACATTTTAGCTACACTCTATCACTACACACTTTCCCACACATTTCACTACACTTTTAGTACACTTTTTTGTCCACTTTAGCTACACTCTATCACTACACACTTTCCCACACATTTCACTACACTTTTACTACGCTTTTTTGTACACTTTTGCTACACTCAATCTAGCTACACTTTCCCACACTCTTGACTACACTTTTACTACGCTTTTTTGTACACTTTGCTCACTCAATCTAGCTATACTTTCCCACACTTGTAACTACACTTTTACTACGCTTTTTTGTACACTTCACTACACTCAATCCTAATACCCTTTCCCACATTGTTAACTACACTTTTAGTACACATTTTTGTGGACTTTAGCTATAATCCATCCTATGAATGATTATAAAATGTCACTAATTAGAATGACTCTATTAGATGACTGAGTAGTACTGGAGTGATTGGGTGAGCTGAGGGCTGGGTAACTGGATAACTGGTATGACTGGTGTGACTGAAGTGACTGGTTTACTGGACCACAGGATGACTGGATTACTGGAGTGACTGGATTACTGAGGTGACTGGATTACTGGAGTGACTTGTGTGACTTGTGTGACTGGTGACTGGAGTGACTGGAGTGACTGGATTACTGGACCACTGAGTGACTAGATTACTGGAATACTGGAATACTGGATGGCTGGAGTAATGAGACAACTGGATTGCTGGATAACTAGGGCACTGGGCTACTAGGCTGCTGAGATGACTACATGACTGGGAAACTGAGCTACTAGGCTACTGAGATGTCTGGATGACTGGAACACTGGGCTACTGAGCTACTGAGACTACTGAAGTGACTGGATGATTGGATGACTGGGCTGCTGGGTTACTGGAACTACTGGATGACTGGATGACTGGGATGCTGGGTTACTGGAACTACTGGATGACTGGATGACTGGGATGCTGGGTTACTGGAACTACTGGATGACTGAATGACTGAATGACTGGGCTACTGAGACTACTGAAGTAACTGGATGACTTGATGACTGGGCTGCTGGGTTACTGGAACTACTGGATAACTGGAACACTTGGCCACTGGACTAATGAGACCACTGAAATGACTGGATGACTGGATGACTGAGCTACTGGGACTACTGAAATGACTGGATGACTGGATGACTGGGCTGCTGGATGACTGAGACTACTGAGACTACTGGATGACTGAATGACTGAGCTACTGAAGCTACTAAAATGACTGGATGACTGGGCCACTAGGCCACTGGGTTACTAAGACTACTGAAACTACTTGATGACTGGGTGACTAGGTTACTGAAACTACTGAAACTACTGAAACTACTTGTTACTGGGCCACTGGACTACTGATTTAACTGATCCAGTCATTCCAGTAACTTCAGACTTTTTGCAGTGTTGCTGATGTAGTGTACTTCCCCTCTTTTCACGCCACTCTTCTCCCTTTCCGGTCCGGGAGGTACTCGCAAGCCGAGAACCTAGACCATCCTTACGTAGCCTCAGTAGTAGCTAGGCACGGACGGGTCACCGCGATCCCGACCATAGTTGAGACAGAGCCGGAGGCCGCTGCAGACGCACGGATCCCAGTGGGTGAAGAAGAACCCGCTAGACTCCTCTCACCATTCAGCAGGACGCTGAAAGTGCTCACGGCATTAGAGCCAGAGCAGTTCTACTTTGGAAAGAACTCAGACGGAGGTTACGCAACCTACCACGACGCGTCGATAGCATACGCCCAGGGGCTGCTATTCGACGGGATACTCGGAGACTTCGACAGACCAGCGTCGGTCAGCCAAGAGTCACTCATCAGCGAAGAGTTCGACCCCAACGACCAGACGCCTATCGCTCCCTCGATCCCACTCCCCGCTCCATCCCCATTAGTCGTACCACGTGGGTTGTCAGAGAAGGCACCCTCGTTGCCGAAAACCGCATCCGCTACCTCTAGCGTCAAAAGGAGACTCGAAGAGTTTGACGAAGAGGTCAGAATCCCAAAGAAAAAGAAAAGACCGTGGAGGAAATGGTTCCAAAAGAGTACCACAAATTCCTCAAGGTGTTCTCTAAAGGAGAATCAGAGCGCATGCCCTTACGCAAACCGTGGGATCACGCTATTGATCTAAAAGAAACGTTCAAACCTAAAAAGGGTAGACTGATACCACTTTCGGAAACGGAACAGAAGGAAGTCAGCGACTTCATCGATGATCAGCTCAAAAAGGGCTATATCGCACCTTCCAAATCCCCCCAAACGTCACCAGTCTTCTTTGTCCCTAAAAAGGATGGACGTAAACGAATGGTACAGGATTACCGTTACCTAAACGAACACACGGTCAAAAATAACTATCCATTGCCGTTGATCGGCCAACTTGTCGACAAGCTCAAAGGAGCTAAATTATTCACAAAAATGGATCTCAGATGGGAATACAACAACGTTCGCATCAAAGAAGGCGATGAATGGAAGGCCGCCTTCGTTTGCTTCCGTGGTTCTTTCGAACCCCGAGTCATGTACTTCGGTCTCTGTAACTCCCCCGGCACATTCCAAGCGATGATGAACGAGATCTTCGCAGACATGGAAGACGTGCTCGTCGTCTACATAGACGATTTGATGATCTTCACCAAAACAGAAAATCAGGCAGAACATGACAAAATCGTGCTTGAAGTTCTTCGCAGACTGGAAGAAAATGACCTATTCGTGAAACCCGAAAAATGCAATTTCCGCGTATCTGAGGTTGAATTCCTCGGAATGATCGTAGGAAAGGATGGGATAAAAATGGATCAATCCAAAGTCACAGCCATACTGGAATGGCCAGAGCCGAAGAACGTCAAAGGCGTAAGAAGCTTCCTAGGTTTAGCAAACTTCTATCGAAGGTTCATTCAAGACTACGCGCAAGTCGCACGTCCTCTCAATGACCTAACCAAAAAGGAACAAGCCTTCGTATGGGATGACAAATGTCAAATGGCGTTTGATACGCTGAAAAAGAGTTTCACCTCAGCTCCCATACTCGCCTTCCCTGACGGCAACTGTCAATTCCGCTTAGAATGCGATGCATCTAATTACGCAACAGGCGCAGTCTTATCTATTCTAAAAGAAGACAAATGGCACCCAGTTGCCTATTCATCTCATTCCATGACTCCGCAAGAGCGGAATTATCCTATCGCCGATAAAGAAATGCTCTCGGTCATTCAGGCACTAGAGCAATGGCGGCATTACCTAGAAGGTGCTAAACACCAGTTTGAGATCTGGAACGACCACGCAAACCTGCAGTGGTTCATGACGAGACAGGATCTCAACCGACGACAAGCGCGCTGGGCGCAATATCTATCTAGATTCAATATGCTTTGGGTTTACAAACCTGGACCTTCTATGGCAAAAGCTGACGCTCTCTCACGTCGAGAAGACCACGCCATCGGAGTTGAAAATGACAATAAAGGAATATTGGTCATTGCCCCCGAAAATATCCGCACAGTCGCCCTGACAGATGAAGGGGCACGGATCAAGCAAAGAGTCTTCCTTGCAACGTGCAAACTATCTGAGACAGAAGTTCAGAAGTTCCAGAAGAAAGGCATTCATGAAAAGCTTGACGGCTTACTCTACGACGAAGAAAATCGGTTGTACATTCCGGAAGATAACATACTCCGAATGGACATCATTCGTCTACACCACGACACACCGGCTGCAGGACATCCCGGTTACGAGAAAACGTTAGAACTCATTCAACGGTCTTACATGTGGCCTGGACTCGCCACTCTCGTAAAAGAATATGTGTCTCACTGTCAAACCTGTCAAAGATTCAAAGGAACGAATCAAGCACCCGCAGGTCTTCTCCAACCTTTACCAGTTCCTAGTGGACCCTGGCAACACATCACTGCGGATTTCATTACGGGTTTACCCGAATCACGTGGTTTTAATGCAATCTTGACGGTGGTAGATCGCTTCTCGAAAGAAGTCGAACTCATACCATGCACAAAAACGTGTTCGGCCCTGGAAACCGCTCGCCTATTCCTTTCTCACGTATGGAAGCATCATGGACTTCCTTTATCCATCACATCGGATCGGGGCCCGCAGTTTGCAGCGCAAGTCGCTGAAGAAATCAATGACGCCCTTGGTATTGATACCAAGCTCAGTACGGCATTCCATCCGCAGACAGACGGACAATCAGAAATCGTAAACAAAGAAGTTGGAAAGTTTCTGCGAATCTACTGCTTCGATAAACAAAATCAATGGGCAGACTGGCTAGCCATCGCCCAGTTCTCTATCAATAACAAGTATCATACTTCAATGAAGAAGTCGCCGTTCGAAGTCACACGTTCATATGAACCACGCATGGGCACAGAACCACATGCTTCTACTTCTCAGGCACCAGCTGCCAAATCATTCACGGACGCAATGCGGAAAACAATTGCTGATGTAGAGAAGAACCTGGCCAAGGCCCAGGAACGCATGAAATTGCTAGCTGATAAACACCGCTCGGCTGCGCCCGAATATGAAATTGGACAGCAAGTCATGCTGTCAACCACAGACCTGCGTTTGACACGCGCATCAGACAAATTATCTGAAAAGTGGCTAGGCCCATTTAAAATCATCGCCTTGGCAGGACCAAATGCAGTAAAACTACAGCTTCCACGAGACATTCGAATCCACCCTGTGGTTAATGTCCATCGAATCAAACCTTACAAGGACCGCCTTGACGGTCAGCCTACGGCACGGCCTGGACCAGTTCTTGTTACGGAAGAACGAGACAACGAATGGGAAGTCGACTACGTTGTTGACACACGGTACAAAGGAAGGAAACTGGAATACCTCGTGCACTGGAAAGGTTATGATGAAACCGATCGCACTTGGGAACCAAGAGCTAATTTGGCAAATGCCAAAGGCTGCTTGAAGGACTTCTACGCAAAGAATCCAGCCGCACCTCGTGCTCTATCCATTGACCCTGCGAATTTCCTATTCCTATTCCAGAAACGTCCAGAAAATCTCACGGACAACGGACCAGCCAAAATTGATAGACTCATGGCAAACCTGTCCAGTCCATTAAAAACACGGGCTGCGCCCACATAAACAGTGCCAAATAGGAGAAGAACGTATATAAAGGACTGGATGCCCACCCACCTTGCCTCATCTTCTCCACTCTAAATCATAATGGACGCTTACCTCAACGGTGTTGCCTATACTCGCCCCCTTGCTCAGACCGACATGTCGGTCAACAAACTTCATCGCACCGCGTTGCTCGCTGTTATCAGCGCCTCCCTGTTCCTCTTGATAGCCATGCCGGTCGTCGTCTATGTCCTTCTCCTTCTTCTCGTCGTCATCACGCTAGTCGTGACCCTCATCGTGCTCTATACCTCCCTCCGATTCGTTCACATGCTCGTGACGGATCGTACCACCATCGTCGAGTACCAGATCTCGTGGAGCGAGATGTGGATGACTCTCAAAGTTATGCATCCCGACGTCTTGCCCCCTCGTTATGCAGATGACCCTATCCCAGCCCTAGTGGCTTCAATGCGACCAACACCCTCACCCACCCTGGTCAACGGTCATCTTGACGTCCCTCATAACGAAGACGCCCACGGTTGGCAGCAGTGGCATGACGCAGACAACATGGAAAACTGATCACCTGGAAGTTGATCCATAGGAAGGGGGTAGTGTTACGGTTCATTACGGTTCTCTCACCTTCACAGACACTTTTCGGACTTCAACGTTTCGTTCCATTCGATCTTATCTAATCTCTCTCATCTTATCTTTCAGACACGTGCTCATTCACTTTCACTCTTCGCACGGTCGCCCTTATGGTTATATTCATTCTCACGCACTGCCTTACCTTGACAGTTAATCTCCGTGCTGCGCATGGCTATGCCACAGCCTTTCACCTCATGTACTTCATCTCCGCTATCTCGGCTATGCTTCACAGCCTCCTTATCTCGCTTCTATTCTCATGGGTTCAGGGTAACCCCTTATTTAGTTATAGTACATACAAACATGTACAAACACATAGGATAGTATATAAACCCCAAGGAACTGCTGGTAACCCCAGCTTAGTTCACTTGGTCTTTCCCCAAGACTCAACCGTCCTATCTCAGTTGTTCTCCACTCTCTTCTTCTAAACCGCTTCACTTGGCGATAGTGTAGACCTGATCTCATTACGAGTTTTGGGTCGTTTCAATACTATCGTTTCACTCACGGTCATGATACCATGTACTGGATCAAAGCACCAACCGTCAAACCACATGCCAAACCTATCAGCATGGCCACTGTGGACTATGATTTGCTATACTGCCGCCTCGGTCATCCCTCGCGTGACGTGCTCAAAGCCGCACGCAAACATCTCAAAGATTTCCCGGATGTCAATATTCCGTTCAATCCTCCCATTTGTCCCGGTTGCGAACTCGGCAAACAGCCAAACAGGACGTTTTCTCACACTGAGACGCGCGCGAGCGCTCCTTTTGAGTTAATTCACTCTGATCTCAAGTCGTTTGAGATAGACTTGTACCATAAGTTTAAATATGTGGTCGTATTCTACGATGACTTCACATCGATGTCCTGGCTCGCCCTCATACGCACCAAGGACCAGACCCTTAAAATGGTCAAACAATTCATTGCTTTCGTCCGCATGCAGTAGGCGCGGTTAAGGAAGGTGGATTCAGTTTTGGAGTCCAGGTAGTCATAGAGTTGTTTATCGACTTCCAGGGTTACGTAAGAGTGTCGAGGAAGAGGGGTAGGTCGAGTGAAGAGTTTGTCGTTGGTCTTACAGGCCGCAGCATGTATGGTATATAACTTCTTTGACTCGTCAATGGACTCAGATAGTGAGAGGATACGTCGGCGCCAATCGATGGTTGGATTAGCTTTTTCAAGCCATGAGAGTCCTAGGATGATGTTTTCGTTTTCGCAGTTCATGACATGGAAGATTACTTCTTGTGTGATTTCTTTGATGTCAAGGAAGAGGGTGGTAGTGAAGAGTATCATCCCGCTTTTGTTTGCGGTTTGGTCGACGTTTCGGACTCGAATAGGGGTTTCAAGTCGAGTGGTTGGGATTTGATTCTTTCGTATAAAGCTCCAATCTATACAGGAGATGTCTGTGCCACTATCAATGAGGGCATGGGTTTTGACGGCTTTCATCGTGTGCAAGGGAATGATAATCTGTATGGGAATTTGCATAGAGCACTTTCACGAGTTTACAAGTACAGGTGCACACATGACTGGGGAAGCTTGCGTCGGCAGAGCTTTCCGGCCTAAAAACCCTTTGTGACAAAGGCTACTTTACGAACAGTGGTTTCATCCTCGTCATCATCTATTTCGATCAACGAGGGAATTTCTTCCTCAACCTTCTGAACCTTCTTCGGGGTTTTCTGGTTTGAGGAGAACTCTGGGCAGGTGTTGGACCGATGTCCAGCTTTCCTGCAGCGGAAGCAGAGTCCTTTCTCCTGGCAGTGTTTCCGCTCTTCAGGAGTGAGTTTGGAGATACGGATGACATCGACGTCCATGGCATTGGGGTCCCTGGCAGGGGTAGAGTGATTGGCGGAGGAGAATGGACGGAATGGTTTGGCAGGGTTGCAATTGCGATTAGCGATCTCATTGGCGTGTTCCCATTGGGTCTGGAACTGGGTGGTGCATTTGTACCAATCCTCAATCGTGGTAGGGACGGTATCCATGCTGTTGACTCGTCTCATAAGGGAGATGGGTATTCCCGCAGAGAAGTATCCAATTAGGATGCTGTTATCAATAATGCCAGACAACATCAGCAACACTGCAAAAAGTCTGAAGTTACTGGAATGACTGGATCAGTTAAACCAGTACGCCAGTTGCTCAGTTGCCCAGTCATCCAGTCAGCCAGTCATTTCAGTAATCTCATTAGTTCATTCGCCCAGTCATGAAGACATTTCAGTTGTCTCAGTGGCCCAGTCATCCAGTCATCCAGTCATTTCAGTAGTCTCAGTTATCCAGTTATCCAGTTATCCAGTCATTTCAGTAGTCCAATGGTCCAGTGGTCCAGTCAATCCAGTCATCCAGTCACTTCAGTAATCCAGCCAGTCCAGCCACTCAGGGGTCCAGTAATCCAGTACCCAATTACTATTTCACTATATTTTACAATTATTTCACACTTTATGTAGTTCAGGAGTTCAGGAAAATGTGAAATATATCTGTCTAACTAGTACATGTATGGTGCTACAGTGGGAAGTGGTGGTGGGGCACGAGTGGCTATGTATCATGTTCAAGGTGAGGATGTGGTGGTGGGTAAGCGAAAACTCACCTAGTGAGGCCAGCGGGGCTGTTGAGCCCTCACTGGCCGTGTTCAAGTGGGTGTTGAAGGTGGGAGGTGGTGGTGGGGCACGAGCAGCTATGTTTGAGGTAAGTGGATGTGGTGGTGGGGGAGTGGAAACTCACCTAGTAAGGCCGGCGGGGCTGTTGAGCCCTCGCCGGCCGTGTTGTTCGAGTTGGTGTTAAGGTGACTCGGAGGTGGTGGTGGGGGTGGGGGAGACTCGAGTGGCTGTTGGTGAGATGAGTGGGTGGGTCAGTGAGTGAGTAGAAACTCACTTTGCATTGCCGGCAGGGCTGTTGAGCCCTCGCCGGCCATGTTGCTGTTGTTGTTGAGGTGTGGTGTAGTGGTGTGAGACAGACTCGAAGAAGTGGCGCGGCAAGTTCAACTTGGTCACATGACTTTTTCGCACAGATTTTTTGTCAAGTCCGAGCATTAGGGAAATGTAGCTACACTTTATTAGGATCTCCTACACTAGATAGCTACCATATTTTTTGTACACTTGTGTATGCCTTTTTGTACACTTTCAATAGGTTTGATCTCCACATACTTTGCTACACTTTTAACTACACACTTACTGCGCTTTTTTGTACACTTTTGCTACACTCAATCCTAATACCCTTTCCCACATTGTTAACTACACTTTTAGTACACATTTTTGTGGACTTTAGCTATAATCCATCCTATGAATGATTATAAAATGTCACTAATTAGAATGACTCTATTAGATGACTGAGTAGTACTGGAGTGATTGGGTGAGCTGAGGGCTGGGTAACTGGATAACTGGTATGACTGGTGTGACTGAAGTGACTGGATTACTGGAGTGACTGGATTACTGAGGTGACTGGATTACTGGAGTGACTTGTGTGACTGGAGTGACTGGAGTGACTGGAGTGACTGGAGTGACTGGAGTGACTGGATTACTGGACCACTGAGTGACTGGATTACTGAAGTGACTGGATTAACTGGAGTGACTGGATTACTGGAGTGACTTATGTGATTTATGTGACTGGGGTGACTGGAGTGACTGGATTACTGAACCACTGAGTGACTAGATTACTGGAATACTGGAATACTGGATGACTGGAGTAATGAGACAACTGGATTGCTGGATGACTAGGGCACTGGGCTACTAGGCTACTGAGATAACTGGATGACTGGAACACTGGGCTACTGAGCTACTGAGACTACTGAAGTGACTGGATGATTGGATGACTGGGCTGCTGGGTTACTGGAACTACTGGATGACTGGATGACTGGATGACTGGGATGCTGGGTTACTGGAACTACTGGATGACTGAATGACTGAATGACTGGGCTACTGAGACTACTGAAGTAACTGGATAACTTGATGACTGGGCTACTAAGACTACTGAAGTAACTGGATAACTTGATGACTGGGCTGCTGGGTTACTGGAACTACTGGATAACTGGAACACTTGGCCACTGGACTAATGAGACCACTGAAATGACTGAATGACTGGATGACTGAGCTACTGGGACTACTGAAATGACTGGATGACTGGATGACTGGGCTGCTGGATGACTGAGACTACTGAGACTACTGGATGACTGAATGACTGAGCTACTGAAGCTACTGAAATGACTGGATGACTGGGCCACTAGGCCACTGGGTTACTAAGACTACTGAAACTACTTGATGACTGGGTGACTAGGTTACTGAAACTACTGAAACTACTGAAACTACTTGTTACTGGGCCACTGGACTACTGATTTAACTGATCCAGTCATTCCAGTAACTTCAGACTTTTTGCAGTGTTGCTGATGAGTTGGGATTACTTATTTCATCCGGAATATAAGCACGAGAGCAAAGATAGTTAATCAATGCCTCTCCCCCTTCCCTGGTTATGCGTTCGATCTCGTCTTCCAAAGGGTCAGAGTCGGGCATGGAACCTGGGATCGGTTGTTCACGCTGCGGTTCTCGTGATGGTTCACCATGTCCAATTAGCTTTTCCCAGCGAGATCTCTTCTCAATGTCCTTAATTTGTTGTAAAGGATGACGATCTTCGCCATAGACGTTCCCAGGACGAGTAGGGGGTCGGCGTTCACGTTGAGATCGGCGAGGTGGGGCATCAGGTGGTCCAGCTGGTGGACGAGCAGATGGCGGTGTGACTGGAGGTGCAGGCGGAGGTGCCGGTGGGGTTTCCGGGCGTGCTGGCTGGGGATCAGGGGCGGGTTTAACCGCACCAGACTGATCGTCAGAAGAGTCAGAGTCTGTAGACTCGTTTTCATCATCGGTGTGTCGATGTGTTTCAGTGGGTGGGTGACTTACAGGCCTGTGAGGGCGTGCACCGGGACACTTAGGAAACAAATGCTCATCAAAGATGGCATGTGCTGACGTGTGCATGGAGTTGTTGGGGCGCATGAAAATGTAGTTGCGCTCACTACCAGGGGCAACACCGAGATAAATCATCAATTGTGACTTTGGTTGTAGTTTCCCTTTGCGAGTTTCATCGGGAAGATGCACATAAGCACCACATCCGAACACTCTTAGGTGGGAGACGGAGGATTGTTCCCCTGTAAGTTTCTCCATAGGGGTCTTCCAGTTTAACCTAGCCATTGGTGTACGATTGTACACATGGGATGCATGCGTTAGAGCGAATTCCCAGTAAGAATCAGGTAGGCAAGCGTGTAAACGCATCGCCTGTGCTTTGTCCATTAGTGTGCGGATTAAGCGTTCCGCACGCCCGTTCTGCTGATGTGCGTATGGGGCAGACTGTTGAATACGGATGCCTTCATCGCGCATGTATTCCGTGAATGCCTTGGAGGTATATTCGCCTCCGGCATCGGATTTCCAAGCCTTTACTTTGGTGTTGTACTGTGTGCGGACGAAAGCAATAAATTGTTTGACCATTTTAAGGGTCTGGTCCTTGGTGCGTATAAGGGCGAGCCAGGACATCGATGTGAAGTCATCGTAGAATACGACCGCGTATTTAAACTTATGGTATGATTCTATCTCAAACGACTTGAGATCGGAGTGAATCAACTCAAAAGGAGTGCTTGCACGCGTCTCAGTATGAGGAAACGTCCTGTTTGGCTGTTTGCCGAGTTCGCAACCGGGACAAATGGGAGGATTGGACGGAATATCAACGTCCGGGAAATCTTTGAGATATTTGCGTGCGGCTTTTAGCACGTCACGCGAGGGATGACCGAGGCGGCGGTGTAGCAAGTCGTAGTCCACAGTGGCCATGCTGATAGGCTTGGCATGTGGTTTGACGGTTGGTGCTTTGATCCAGTACATGGTATCACGACCATGTGAGTGAAACGATAGTATGGTCTTTTTAATGCAGGTATCATGAAATTCGATACCGTTCGGAACAGCTTTCAGTGTAAGACACTGATCTTTGAGGAGTGTACCCATCGAGATAAGTTTGATGTTACAAGTGGGCATGTATATGGTCGGCGATAACCGCACGGTGTTCCCATTGAACTCCACAATCACTGTGCCGATGCCAAGAATTGGCGCACGACCGTTCGCTGTCTGTGAGTACTCTGGCTTGGTGAAAGCATTGTACTCTGCGAAATCGTTCATATTATTTGTAAAATGAGCCGAAGCTCCTGAATCTAGCAGCCATAGGTCTGCTGGTGTATCATACACATCACTTTTTTGCTTGCCCTTATTGTTCTTTGAACAGTTATCACACAGTGAAAACGGGGTAGCAGCAGATTTATTCGTATCTACTACATCAGACATATTGTTACGCAATATAAAATTCTGAGGCGAACGCCGCACGTCAGTGTCTGTGTAGAGAAAAAGCGGAAATGGGACAGACCAAATGTTCGCGGCCCCAAAGTCGAAGTACTGCGAGATAAACTCATCAGGTAGTTCGTCGCCCAAGGAGACGGTATTCTCATTTTCCGCTTCATACTCCTCGTCGAGGGGCATGATGGAAGCGATCTCCATCTCCGTGTCTTCGATCGTTTCCTCCAGGCGCTCTAGAAGAGAGCGGGAGGGCGTTTCGTGAATTCGGGAAAAACCAGAGGGGCCGAAATAGGCCGCACCGAGCTGGTTCTGGAGAGTCCTATGGTCATTGACCGGATAGGACATAGAGGCGCCATCCTTCTTGTAGAAGGGCAAACGTGGGAGAGAGACGTGGGTCTCGTAGTCGATGTGGCGGTTAGCCACTGGGTCGAGCGTACGAACTGTCTCGATGGTAGGGGTTACACCCAGCCAGTCCGCGAGGGAGATGGCGTTCTGGGTGTGTGGAAATGCGGGAGGCCCATAATGGTGGGCGCCAGTAGTGTGCGCAATGGATCGAGGGTCAACGGTGGGAGAGGTGAAGATGGTGGAGACCGGGCTTAGCACCGGAGCATTGGAGAATGAGGAGAAGGCGAAGGACGCTGATGCGTCGTTCGCATTGGCGCGACGTTCATTGCGCTTCTTCTTGCCCTTCTCCGAGCTTTTACCTTCTCTGCGCTTCTTCTTCTTCTGCTCGCCTTCCGGCTTCTGCGAGGCAGAGGACTCCTGTTGTTGATTAAACTTGGGGTCGTCCCCCTTCCACTTAACAGCGGAGATCTGATTTGCCTGCTGAGCAGGCTGCACATTCTTCGGTGCACGTCTGGAGATGTGCTGCTGGTAGGCAGCGACGACGCATTGTTCGATTTGCACCAGTGTAGGTACAGCGACGGCGGGAGTGGGAGGTATGGTGGTGGCGACGGCAGTGGGTACGGATCTCTCATTGACTGATTTCACGACATAGTCGGCGTAGGCGGGTAGCTTGGCCAACACGAACATCCGTTGGATGTTTTCTGGGATCGTATACGTCAGCGTATTAAGCTTAGCGAAGGAGCTGTTGAGGGCAGCGAATGTCTTCCCCGGATGATCTTCCTTGGGGAAGTTAAGCGCAAGCATCCTCTGTATCTCCGTATAGGCTGCGGCGTCCAACGTAGAGTCGTAACGCGTTTTGATCGCGTTCCAGAGTGCGGCGGAGTCGGGATAAGTAGCGAGAGGAAATTGGCTTGCGACGTGCGTTTCCAGGCGCATGCGTATGGAGCCGAGGACCTTGTCATCGTTGTCTTGCCATGCATCGATTTGGGCTTGCGTTGCAGGCGGGTTGTCTGTGATGGAGGGGACATCGCGTACCATAACTTTCTGCCATAGGCCTTGGGAGTGGATATAGTCCTGCATCTCCTCGGCCCAGCGAGGATAGTTGGTGCCGTTAAGGCGAGCAATCTCCTTGAGTGCGGAAGACATAGTGGAGTATCTAGTGGGATGAGGCGTCAGCGTTGCCTTTATCAAAGAGAGAAAAAAAGGAGCGGGTGAGACCGTGTCAGCTTGAACGCTCAGAGCCCATACCCTAGGGGGACATAGTCTCCCCATGGGACCTGACTCATTGTGGTCATGTCCCTTCTGAGCGTGACCGCGTCAAGAGGGATGTCCGGCGGTAGAACCGCGCAGAACGACCAAATGTTCTTGTTAGGCAAGAACACCAGAGTAGTCAGTGGCGCTTTCGCGCACAGCTGAGCTACCCAGGGCTCATAACCTGTTGAGAGGGTTCCTGTGAGGAACTACTTCTGGTGACTTACCTAGTGTTGAGATTGTTGGTAACGTCGAACATTGTGGTTACAAGTCAAGTTGTATTGGAACTCAGATCGACTGAGTCCGAATGTGATATAGAACAAGCGTGGTAAATACCTTCTATACTGAAATGTACGCTACGTTCAACAAGAATCAGCCCAGGATATGGGATTATCTCCGCAGTAGATTCGGAGATAGGTTTCTACTTCCTGGTTGACACATTCGGTTTCCCCATCAGATTGGGGATGGTAGGCGGTGGAGAGAGAAAGGTTGTATCCGAGGATTCGTCCTAGTTCACGAGCAAACTCAGATGTGAATTGTGGTCCTCAGTCGCTGATGATTTTGTCATAAAGGCTGAATCTCAGATAGACTTTGTGGAAAAAGAGGGAGGCAATCCCTTCGGCGGTGACAGTTTTCTTAGTAGGGCAGAGAATTACCCCCTTTGTAAGCCCGTGGTCGACCACGACCAACAGAGAATTGAAGCCATTGGAAATGGGCAGGTCGGTGATCAGGTCACAAGACACTTGCTGCATCAGGAAAAAACCTCTGTTCCCTATATCACTCTTTGATGATATATGGAGGTATTTGATGATATATGTTACTATATGTGTCATATGGATCCAATGGCCAGAATGCAAAAGTCCCCTGTAAAATAGCACAAAATAGCACACAAAAAGTGCCATATAGCATTATATAGTACCATATAGTAGGTGTTTTAACAGGACCAATGGCCTATGCTCAGCCTTGGCTTTTTGTGTCAGATATGCACATGCGCACATATAGTGCTATCTGGAAATGTCCAAATGTAATCTGGGACTTTTCCTTTTGTCACCATTCTTCACTCTTTGTACTCATTTGTCACACATTTAGAACGGGGAAAACGTGATTCATTTGCAGCGGCCCAAAACCAGCCCAAAAACAGAAAACAAATTACAGCAGCTACAACTAAGCAGGAGGAGTGTTTGGAGCTGTATCCCCAGCCGTAGATTCAGTCGTAGATTGGCCCTTGGCCTTCGCCTCAAGGCTTGCAAAGTCAAAGATGTGGTCAGTGGATGTTGAGGGAGCGATGCTGAAAATAAGGAGATGAAAAAAAAATCAGATACATAACAATAATGAGAATGAAACACAGTCATACCCAGTCTCCTCCTGGATCCTGCTTTGAAGTTGTTTCAGGTATGTTGGAGACTTTGCCTGGAACACCTTTAACATGCCCATATAGGTTTGCCATCTATTACCAGGGTGTAGAGCGTCCAACCCATCAGATGTTTTGGTAAATTACAAAAAAAACTTACTTGGTTTTGAACAATGTATCGTTGAACTCCAGAGTGGTGCCGGTTCCTATGCTAGTGAGCACACAGTTAACCTGTCAAGTCCATTGTCAGTATGTGAACTGAGAAATTGTCGAGACCTACCGCGGTTGCCACCAGGGCCATCTGACAAATGGGAGCATTGAGGAAAGGATTGGTCGCAGTGGATCCGTATCGTTGACCCTCTGCACGGTGTCCCCACCACTGCGCCTTGATGAGCTGACCTATGATAGGATGGCCCCAAGGCTGATCATCATCACAGGTGCGTTCCTAGTATCTTCATATTCAGAGGAAACTCTGAGAAGACGAGTGAGTCACTTACCTTGATTTTGATCCCGCTGTGCAGCATCTTATGCCCATCCACCAACCACCTCACCGCATCCACCAACTCATCTCCTTTGAGTCCCCCGGGAAGTCCATATGCATGAGGAACCGCAATCCTTGCCTTGTTGATGAGCTCGCCACGTATTTGGGTCACTCCCCCCCAACACTAGGAAAGAAAATTAGTATTTCAGCGTCAATGACAATAATGCTTACATAGTCCACAAGCTTTTTCTTCTTCTTGAGGTCGCCGTCCAGCTCCTTGAGGAGGCCGTTGAGTAGCTTGTCAGGCCTGGCTGCCTCCACAACTGCCTTCCAACACAACTCCTCCTTCTCCATGGCTGATGGAAAGGCATCAGTGACCGAGGTATATCGGCGGATTAAACCATGGCCAAGCTTGGCTATGCGTTCGGAGCGCGGCGTATTGAAGGAACCAAGGGTGACCTTGGAAGCCTTGCCTTGTCGACCGTCAGTGAAAGCAGGAGCGGTCTTTTCTTCTACCTTGGATACGACGACGATCTGTTAGGGAGAAGATTGAATTAGCATCAACTTACAATCAATGAAAAAAAATACCTCGTCATCATTGCCGTCCACATTCTCAACAACATCCCCTCCCTCAAGTGAGTCAACGTCATCTTTCTCCTGGTCCACTTCTTCATGTGGGCCTTCTGTTTGCTCGACACCAGGCTCTGGTCCCTTGGGGTCGTCCCAGAGGTCGTCGAGGGATGAGACGGCACCTTCGCGACGCAGCCTCTTTCTTGGTGGCTGGGTGGATGGAGGAGGGCTCTCATCGTCAGTGTCGACATCACCTCCTTCCTCCTCCTGCTCGCGAGCAAGCATTGATGCCGCCCTTTTGCGGCTAGCTAGATTATTCAGAGTAGTTAGCCGGCAGCGCGTACAGCTTCAATAGTGCATGCTTACCTTGCTTTTCCGCTTCGGCTTTGGCAGCCTCGACAGCCTTTCTTTTGGCCTCCAGCTCCTTTAACATTTTGACCTCAGAGGCGGTGAGAGCGGGCAAAGCATCCTTGGACGCAGTTTTGCTTTTCTTACCGCCTTTTGACCCCTTGGGGAGCGGGGAGGCAGCGTGTTTTTGACTTCTTGTAGTCAGAGCCATGGGGTTTTTGTTTCTAGTGAGTGCGATGGTGAAAGAAGAGGATGAAGGGGTGAAGAAAAACCAGTCCCCTACCTTGAACTTTGAACTTTGTACTTCGGCAATCTGGGATCCACCCGGTTCTGGATCGCCGTCAACTTCGCGATCTGCAGCCCTCATGCTCACATCGAGCTTCTGTTCGCTGATTAATCCATCACATTATTAGCAGTACCATTTACAAATAGGGAGGGATTAAGGAAAGCCTACGATAACTCTAATGGAAAAACTCGTTTGGACCCCAACCATTCTCCCTTTCTAACCAACGATTGAACGCCCTGTCACTCTGTAATACAAAGGAAGCCCGGGTGCCGTTGTAATGAAGATTGTAGTGGGTCGTCCCGTCTGACTGGAAAGCAGCCCAGTCGCCATTGCCCATCTCGATCACTAACCCGGGCTCACGAAGGGCCAGCGCCCCACCCTGGAATTGTCCTATGACCAATACCGCGCAAAGATTCTTGTCGCCGACATCGCGATGGCCCTGGGTACATACATTGATGTTGAGAACGAATGAGGGAAAGGGCGCCACCAGACTGCCCGGCTGACCAGGTAGTGAGTCGAGGACCTGCACCATTGCCTGGTACTCTGCAGGTAAATGAATGCGCATCTGAAAGCTAGTTCCAGCACTCTTCCGCCCAATGTGAAGACTTGCAAGACTTACCACCTCTTCAATCCACATGAAAACGTCCTTGAACGCGGCGCTCAGATCGTCGTACAGTTTCTGATGTTTCTCGAAATCCTGCGACATGTACGGGAGGTACTGTGAAGTATTCGCACGAGATGCTTGGACTCTTTTCAACTGATGGGGATGCTTGTCCGTTGGAGCGCCGTCCCCCT
Source organism: Chalciporus piperatus (assembly GCA_038093975.1). Classification (NCBI taxonomy): domain Eukaryota; kingdom Fungi; phylum Basidiomycota; class Agaricomycetes; order Boletales; family Boletaceae; genus Chalciporus; species Chalciporus piperatus. Next base: position 62,365 of record JBBPTG010000146.1, read on the forward strand.
GGTTGTGGTCAAGGATTAACTGAGGTCAAACACAGAGCAGATTTGTGATCACTTACATTCGTTGCATACCGATTGTACCACGAGAAGTGGAGGCATCTGAAAGGGTGGAGATCCCGGCTGTCGCGGGACGCCAGAGTGTTGTCATTCCCCAGGCAAGCGACAAGTTTTGCTATGAGGGTGGTCTTCAGATGTTCAGGCATGGCGTTGCAAACAAACGCCATCAGCGACCCATCCGAGTTACGAATGTTCAATGCTCTACTCGGGAGCCACTCAGAAAAAGGACGAGCACTTCGTTACAGTCAACTTACCCTTGGAACGATGCGGTGGGCAACCGGATGTATGAATTCGGGTCTTTCTTGCATCCGTCCTTATAGAACTCATCGAGCTAAAGCAAGGATGGTCAGTTCCTCGCATCGAACGGTATCGAACATAGCGGGAAAGACTCACCAATACCACAAGGTGCGCCGCATTCTCAGCTGCAACTCCCTTTGACGCCGCTTCACGTTCTGCATCAGTCCATCGAGCATTTTCGTTTCTATCTGAAGGACAAGGATTGGGTTGGTGACCTGCTGCTTGGCGATCATAACTGGTATGAATCTCTTGAACTTGATACTGGTGGGATGGATGGGTAGGTGGCGGCGTCGCCATCGGCGTGGGCAATGAGGAGGCTCCGATGAGGATAGTGGGCATGGAGCTGCTGCAGATTGTTATCAGCGGAAGATTGAGCTTGTCTAACCACGAGGCCCAAATGCGTCTATTTCGTGTTGAAAGAGTAAATGACCTGGAGCTAGAATTAGCTTCATGCCCGCGTCATATACAGACTGGGCTTACCTCA